>ONZK01003650.1:786-11030 GCA_900322385.1 Pharnaceum exiguum
TATGGATAAAAGTTAAATGGTATTTATTTAATTATGTAGGCGGAGAGGATAATCAGGAGACCGGACAGTTCGAGTAATTGTTTGGATATTATTGCTATTTGAGGTAATTCATGATTCCCATGTGCCACTTTGTTGCTATGTGGTTAATGTGCAATATTATGTGATTTGGTTTATTTGATGATATTAAGTATGATTTATTTATGGTTATGATTTAAGAATTATCAATGATTAAGTATATTATGATGTCCAATAAGTAGATGGACTAAGTTTATGATTATGACCAAGAAATAATTTAAATTTATATGAGCCCTACTTGTGTTGGTAACCCCACCTTAAATTGTAAAATACGTACAGTGTAACGGGAAGTAATCTCGTCTGCAGACCCTCACCCTTGGCCCGGATGAGGGGCCATCTGACAGGAGACTCAGGACTTTGATTTATGATGCCAGTTCATTCTGGCTTATGTTTATGGTTGCCTTTTTGACTAGTCGCTTCCTAGTTGGTTTCGTATGCCCTTTATTGGGACCCTGACTAGGATAGGTGTGCACACTGAGACTTATGTATGTTATGGTGACGGCCACGAGGGTTCCTACCATGGGGGTTCCCGCTATGATTATGATGTTCGCTTCCCTTAACCCAAGTTTTTAAATTATAGTACATAATAAAGTTATGAAATTAAGAATGATCCTATATGCTTCCGCTTCGCTACTTCAGGTAAAGTTACAACATGATTGTTGTGTATGTGTGTTCTACATGTTTTTCATTCCACAGTATTGATGCATGCTTGGACTAGGTAAGTTGTGCTATTTGTGTGACGTATGGCGATTATGAATTACTCGTGTGACTGACTAGTCACCTACCGTGACCCGGTGGTGGATTTTCCGGCGAGTAGTCCACCGCCATTTTGCAACATGGATATTATGGTCAATTTTGTAGCTTTGAATGGACAACACGGTCAATTTTCTTACTTTAGATATACGAATTCATCAAATTATTACAAATTTGCAATATAAAATATCAGAAAATAGTCTTTTATATTTATGGGTTTTCTTTTTAAAAAATAAAAAAAAGGAATAAATAATAAAAAAGGAATAAATAATTAATCAAAAAGGGAATACATTTCATTTTTGAAAAATGAACTTTACGAAAAAAACTACAAATAGAAATAAAATACGCGCTGCACTCTTTTTTCCTTAGCCATGGTTTTGTCCCTCTGGGTTTTCCAGGCAAAGTTTTTAATGAGGGCATCGTTTATCTACAGCATATCAAATGATGATGTACTCTTTTTCGATCACTAGGATTTTGTCCCATAGGGTTTTTCTTAATAATGTTTTAATGAGGTATATCCTTCAAGTGATGTATATCCAAGGGGGATGTTATGAAATAATTATATGTGTGGATGTACACTATTGTATTAGACTGGGTTATATGTATAAGCCCATAGATATAAAGGGCAAGGGCGCTAGGCCCATGTACAGGTGTAACTTAATCCACTTGTACCTGTATATACTCCCATCAGCATAAATAGAATGAACTCTTCTGTTCCTCTCCTTACAGTTTTCCTTATTCTATAAAGTTGATAATTAATTATTTCTATGGTTTTAATGTGCAAAGGCCAGAAAAGCCGAATCGCCCCGAAGCGTATGGGTTTGGGCCGTAATATATGACCTTGTATTCTGGCCCGACCCAACCCGATCTAATATTTGGCCCGCATCGGACAACCCGAAAATGTGTGGGCCCCGGCCCAGCCCTAAAATGTGTGAAAATGTAAATTATTTTATCAAAAAAAGAAAAAAAGTGAAACCCTAATCAAATTAACAAAAGCGAGAAAGGGGAAGAAGCGCCGCAGAACTCCCCGCGCGATCCTCCAGAGTTAATTCGCCTTCGCTAAGAGGTGTATATTATGTTATGTTTCTAGTCCTCCTCGTCATTTATGTTGTGTTATGTTTGTTTGTTTTGTGTGGCTTTTGTGTGTTCTTCCCAACTGTTTGCTCTGTAATTTCTATGCTATTTTTGAAGAGACAGTAGGGTTGCTTTCTCCTGTGTATGCAGCTTGTTAGTTACATTGCCGCAAGGCCTACATGGATTTGGAGTCTGCCGTCCTAGCGTGCCCGGATATGGACAGGGCATTAGTGCAGAGGGCAGGTAAAATGCCTGCCTCTCAACCTTTAACTGGGCTCACTGACGACAACATTGGCCAATGTTGGGATGCACTAAGTTTGGACCCCACGACTGAAGATTTTGATAGCTTTACTCCCCCAATACCATACAAGGATTATTTGCTTTCAAAGCACATGCTTCTTGACGAGACAGTCATGACAAGAGTCTATAAAAGTCCACTGGACTTACTAGCAAGGCCACTAGTTGAGGTGACGTCCATCCGTTTGTTCCCAGTACATGGAAATGGAGGAAGACCTTTTCGTATCCACGGAGACATTTGTGTGGAAGCTGACGGTGTTAAGTGCTCTTTGTACCGAAGAAGTAAGAGCAACCCTGAGACTGTTCCTCCCGGGGGCTTCTTAACGCTGACTGGCCCTGATCAGGATTCATGTATTCCTTCCTGTAAACATGTGAGCATTCACATTAAACTCTGGGATCGTTCTAACCTGAACATTCTTCCTATAATTGACGTTAAAGACACTCTCCAAGGCCAAGTAGAGGATGAATTCGAACAAGTTAAGTCGCAAGATTTCAAGGGCTGGATTGCCCGTTCTGTTGTGAACTACATCGTTATTCCTGCTGCTCGTATGGCTTGTCTAGAGGTCACACTCACCCATGTTTGTGAGAGTGAGAATGTGGGGGAACAGCAAGTTTCTGAATCTTTTGTCGTCGGTGGTAAAATTACAGCCGGCTTTGGCAACACTTATGGGACTTATGACGCTCAGAAAATCAATTATCGGTGTTCACTTTTCAGCAAGCAATCAGGTGAGACAGTAAGTGTCAAGAACGGGGACCCTGTTCCGCTTTCTCGACGCGTGGTAGCAATGCCAGCAAATGCAACCCACCTTTTTATTGACCTGCACTCCTTCGAACTAGATCAGCAACATCTTGGAATCATTAAAGTGGTGGTTTTTGATGACCTAGATTGTGTTTGTGCTGAAGATACTAAGGTGGGTAACATTTGCATACGGGTGAAAATTGGGTGGTTGAGCCCAAAACCTCTGTTTTCAAAGCTGTCTATGAAGCAGAAGAAGAAGAAGAAGAAGAAAAAGCAAAAGACGATTCGTGCTGCTCTGCGGGCTTGGCTGCGTAGGATGCCAACATCCGATTCTCCTCAAATCTCCTCATGGCGCCTCGGATGTCCCTTAGCATCAATCTTTTCGGTTTTTATCGGTCACAGGAGTCGTCAGGCTTTGGAACTGTTTGGAACTATATCTCTTACGTCCAGTAAAATTGTTATCTTCAACAAAACGCAGGATGATCCTCTGTATTTGCCTGAATGCCGTGCTACTATACCTGTACCAGACCTCCCTCCTATTATGATTGACTATCCCTTTGAGATTTTCGTGGATCTCAAAGATGCCGCGGGGTCTAATGTAATCAACGGTCATTTACGCTGGATTAAGGATGCTGCACATAGGTGGTATGATAGGTGGATTTGTTCCATCTTTAGAGGTACCGATTGCTTTGCGGCGATACATTATTCTATGTTTCCACATGCCGCAACTGCCAAGGTGGATATAAGCGTAAGGTATGGTTGTTCTGGCTCTTACCTTGGACCTGTTCATGGGAGTATTGCCGCTCAGTATAGTGACTATGACTATCAAAGCCGATATGAGCTAGATTATTACAGGACTATACTGTTTGAGAAAAGTCAAGAACGTGCTTCTCCGGTGGTGGGATGCAAGTTGCCCCTTACTAGATCTGAGGTTTGTGTACCGTCTAGTTCCCGTCTTGTTATGGACATTTGTCTTGTTGTTGATGGTCATCTTTTGAAGGGCATACAAGAAATGGCGATCAATGAAAATGTTGCTACTTTTGTGAGTGAAGGCTTTTCCGTGGTATTTCGTGTTAAATGGACAATTAGATATTAGATTTGAGACGGAATCTATGTTGATAGGGTTGTTAGTGTTTAAGGTGGCCTGACTCTTGGGTGACTTCATATTCATCCCGATTCGTATTCGACTCGTTCGGGAATGAGTGGTTTGGTTACGAATTGTACAATAAAAAAATTCACCCCCATTCGTTCAATAGTGGTTCGAATATGGTTTAAGATTTTAAAAATTCGATTCGTTTATAAATCGTGTCCAATTAGCCCCAATTCGATTCGTGGCCAGCTCTAGCACCAATATCAAGATCGCAATAAAAAGTGCCCCTCTTTTTGGTTTCTCTTTACAAACAAACTATTTTTCTTTTTTTGAGGGGAACCTCTACAAAGTACAAACAAACTACGAGTACCTACTAGTCGTCGTATAATACGAGTCCCAACTCCCAAGCCCGTTTCATCCTCTTCTCCTCATTTCCACTCACCCCACCACTCCACTCCACTAATTAGCAACAAAATTACTCATTTTCCCCTCTATGTTTTCTTTTCATTCCCCACTCTCTACACTTTCTCCTCATTTCTTTTCCGGTTAATTGTTACCGTACAAAAAGATAAAGAATCATGGTAGGCAAAAAACGAAAGGAAGAAAAGGGAGAAGAAGGAGGAGGAGGAGAAGGGTGGGAAAGGGAAGAAGAGAAAAAGGGAAGTTAAGGATGATGGAGAGGTTGAGAGTCGTGACGATGGAGAAGGGAAGAGGAAGGTTAGTGAAAGGAAGAACGGAGGAAAGGAGGGTAAGAGCGTGAAAGATGGAGCGAAGAGTGAAGAAGAAGGCCAAGCGAGGAGTTGAGGAGAATGGTGTGGAGAAGACAGTTGGAGATGGGGTAAGGAAGGGTAGAGCGGGTATGTTTGATGACAATGTAAGTGATTGATACTGGTTCTGGTTCTTCTTCTTTTTTTTTTCTAGTTTTGGTCAACTTTTTTGAGTATGAATTTGGGTTTCGATGCTTTGGTGCAGGGAATTAAGATTGATTCCGCTATGTGCCATCAGTGTCAGAAGAGTGACAGGGAAGTGGCGAGGTGCAGCAAATGTAAGACCAACCCAAGCGGTTTTGTGTTCCCTGCATTCGCAAGTGGTTGGTCTTTTTCTCTTATCTGTTCTAAGCTTTCTGTTCCTATATTTTTTTGCTGCTTGGATTTCTAGTTGTAAGTTCAATACCGAGTACTTCTTTTGGTTGCATGAGCTGTATGCCTATATCTGAGCTAATCTGGTCATTGGTTACTTGAAGTGTGAGGATCAGGCAGAGCAGTTTCACTGATTGCTGTTTTCTCCCTTTGCTTCCTGCGTTATGGTCGTGGCTCTGAGTTGTTTACTGATTGCTATACATTTGCAGGGTTAATGCGGTCTGAGAGACAGTGAGATGTTTAGGGATTACTAAGGATGGTCTGTTGGCAGAACTGAAGCGTTTTTTTTATATATCAATTTCCTGTAATAGGTATCCCACAATGAGTGAAGAAGAGATGGCTCGTGCTTGCCCTGTCTGCCTTGGAAACTGCAACTGCAAGGCATGCTTGCGTACGGGATTTGAAGTATGATCATCTGTATTGACTTTTGTGACATTTGTTATGCATTGTTACATGTGTACGAATTCTGTTCTCTTCGGTAACTTTTTTGTTGAGGCAGATACAAGAAGGTGTCAAGGTTAGCAAAGAAGAAGAGATTGAGTACCTTAACTATCTGTTGAATACCATTCTGCCAGTGCTTAAGCAATTCAATGAGGAACAGAAGATGGAAAAGGAGGTGGAAGCAAAGATTCAAGGTATTACACCTTTTTAAGTAGTGCATTTCAAAATGAATTTTTGTGGCTGTAGAACTTGATGATCTAGGTGGTGCTTTATTGGGGTTGGCATATAGGTCCCCTGTTAATTTACTAATTAGCTGTACTGTTAGCTGCAATAACAAAACCAGATGTTCCTTGTTTATGGTAATTCGCTTGTGATATTTTTAATTGGCTTTGTTTTGTGGTTTCTGCTGCTGAAGTGCAGATGTTGAAATTACGTTTCTGGTGGACTTCTGACTCACCGGAATATCTACGTGCTACTTCAATTTTCTGTTTTTCTTTTCGGCACAACTTCAATAGAGTAGAATCTGGTACTTTTTGATGTGTGATTTACTATCTAATTAATATTTGCTCATGTAGGCGTCGGGCTTTCCAAATTAATACTTCCAAAGGCAGATTGTGATTCAACAGAACGAGTATATTGGTTAGTGGCCTGCATTTGATTCCAAAGGCAGACTGTAATTGTTTGCAAAAGTTGATGTGTTGATGATATGTTATGCAGCGACAACTGCTCCACATCAATTGTTGATTTCCACCGAAGTTGCTCCAATTGTGAATATGACTTGTGTCTTACTTGCTGCCGTGAATTGCGCTCTGGACATCTACAGCGAGGGGAGAAACTACCTACTACAGAACATATTAATCGAGGGTTTAATTATTTACATGGCTTACCGGAGGCATCAAAAAAGTTGGAACTACAAGTAGTATATGTTCTAAGGAAAACACTAACAGTCCAGCTAAGTCAAAGCCAGAGTGGAAAGCAGGTGAAGGTGGCAGAATACTATGTCCCCCGCCACTAGATGGTAAAGGTTGTGGTGAAGGCATTCTCGAATTGAAATCATTTCTCTCAGATGGTTGGGTAGAAGACTTGCTGCAGAAGGCAGAGAAACTTGCTGTTGGATTTGAACATGATAGTTCATCTGATGCTCCTTTCACTGGTTGCTCTTGTTCTGATTCTGTGACCGTAACAGGCAATACCAGAAAATGTGCATCAAGAGAAGGGTCTGGCGATAATTTTGTTTACTGCCCCGACGCCAGAGAACTCACACATGAGCTTTTTAAGCATTTCCAGGGGCATTGGACTCAAGGAAATCCAGTCATTGTGAGGAATACTCTTGAAATGACTTCTGGTTTAAGCTGGGAACCAATGGTCATGTGGCGTGCTTTCCGCCAAAAAAATCATGAAAAGTATGGTTCTCTGTACAAAGTGAACGCTCTTGATTGCTTGGATTGGTGTGAGGTTAGTTTCTGTGTTTCTTATTTTGAACAGCACTGAAGAGAGCTATCTTGCTTATATGTCTTTATCGAACATCAAAAAATAACATAGCCTTTAGCCTGGATAATAAATTTGGTTTGATCTAATTAGAATACACACGTGCGGAATTAATGTTTGGTGATTGCCATATTTATTAGGACCTCCTGGTATATCTGAGGTACCTTGCAGTTTTTTAAACGTTTCTTGGTGTGGATGTCTTTTTATATGATGATTGCCCTTTCCACCAACACGAAATAGGTATAAAAAAAAAGAGGGGCTACTCTCTGTCATACTTGATTGTGTTTGCTGCTACCTTCTAGTCTGTATCAGGATAGCTTTATGTGAAACTTGGTGAAAACTGGCCAGGGCGCATATGTACAAATGTCACTTTGATGGATTTTTAGCTCTATTCTATTGCGATTGTATCTGTGGATCTAGATTCACTCCCCATGTTAAATGCATTCAAATGACATTGAATCCCCTGATCCCACTCTGGGCATATTGGTGATTTGACTCCTCCCTCTGCAGGAACCTATCAATCTTCACAAATTCTTCGCAGGGTATTCGCAGGGAAAGCTTGACCGTGCTCACTGGCCTACCATTCTCAAATTGAAAGATTGGCCGCCAGGTAGTGAGTTTGGGAAGCATTTGCCTCGACATGGTGCTGAATTACAGGACTATACTGTTTGAGAGAAGTGAAGAACATGCTTCTCCGGTGGTGGGCTGCAACTGCAACTTGCCCCTATCTAGATCTGAAGTTTGTGTACCGTCTAGTTCCGGTCTCGTTATGGACATATGTCTTGTTGTTGATGGTCAACTTTTGAAGGGCAGACAAGAAATGGCGATCAATGAAGAAGTTGCTACTATTGTCAGTGAAGGCTGTTCTTTGGAAATTCGTGTTGGATGGACAATTAGAGACTGAGATTTGAGACTCTTGCGATGATTTCTTATATATTTACCTTTTGTATTTGCTGAAGTTTAACCTACAATATTGGACTTCTTTGTTACCGATGAATCGTCATGTCCGTGTAATCATGTTGCTGAACTGCAGTTGGGTTAGCCGTTGTTTTCTCTGTTTATTGGCCTAATCTTTTATGTTTCGTTTTGTTTACTTTATTCTTTTTTATTATTACAGCTACTCCCGGGATTGGTCTAGTTTGTAAATTTTCTCCAAGATTATAGCTTATCCTCCACATATTGATGATTAAACGTTCGCCATATCTAAGTCTTGTCCTTGATAGGTTCTCAAAAAAAAAAAAAACTTGTCCTTGATAACATCAACAAGATACATGAACTACGTCAAGGTTTAGTGCAGTTACATGTCCTCATAATAAAAGAGAAAAACCACTTTTTGTGTATTTACGTAAGACCATTTTTGTATCCTTACAATACCTTTGTATTAGTGTATTACGATGATTAAACTGGTATTCCGTCTACCGAAGAGGTAATAGGCCAATGGCAAATAAGTCATAACTTGTTCACCATGTCTTGGGTTAAAACTTGAAACCTCTATATAAAACGGGACACAATTATTTTGTTGTTGAGAATTTAACTTATATCATCCGATCTAGAGAAGGAATGTAGGATGACGCCATTGACGATTATACATGGTGATGTTTCAACACGGCAACAAGTACGAGCTAAGAAACTCAAAATATTATTTAGACGCCAATACATTCAAGTGTCGCTCAACGCTCAAGAATTGAGTTTCGCATCTAAGAAATGAACAAACTCTAAAATTTATTTATTCGACAAACGAATTACGAGTCAATTCCTGAAGAAATAAATCAATAAGTCTTGTCACATGTTTTTTCACAGTACGAGTTCACGCATTTTTCCACCTTCTCTGAACCTGCAGCATACCCACAAAAGAAGAAGTGAGAATTAAGGATCAACTCATCATCAAATCACTTATAGATGGTACTTTTTAAATATACGCATGGAGCATAAGTTGTATTAGCAAATAACCTGGATTCTCTTTAGTGACAAAACGAGAGCAAACTGAAACAGCACAACCAACTTGGCAGAGATCTCTGGGGTTATCTTGTTGCTCATTATCAGCCGTCTTTGGACCGAGAATGCATTTAACTGCACAATCACCTGCACAAATGAATGGGTTTTTGAAAGGAATACAAGAAGCAATGCACAAAGCTATGCACGCAGCTTTACTTTTTGCCTCTGATTTTTGTACAAGGACGTTGCTCGTGAAGAGCAACATCAGAACTACGGCTACGCTCAACTTTGTACCCTCCATTTTTGTAATAGAATTGTTACTTTGATTTGCGATACAAGCACAATTGTTAACTGTATAACTTGTGTATGATCAAGTATATCACCTCTAGGAGTTTTTATAGTGGTTGATCAAGTCACAATGTAGGCTCTTATCCAAGAATAGTAGCATATACTCCATGATAATAGTGGAAGTAAATAATTCAGTGCATTGTACTGTACCAGAGGGTGCTTGAAATCATTTTTCTTTGTTTTTTAACAGTTAAAATCATAGCTGTCAAATCTTAACAATAACCAGAATAACATATTTTGGGGGTCATAATCTCTGAATGCATTCCCTTTGGTTGTTTTTCAAGAGTTCCTATATACCTAAATGGCCAATTTTCAATTGTATGTCGATTCAAAGAAAATACAAATTATATAGTACATCTAAGTATACGATGTACATTGATTCTAAAAAAAAAACAGTCTACGATGACCATTATTTTGCACACCAATGTATTTCACGTTTAAATATTTTTTTCGAAAACTCAAATATATTTTACAAAATGCAGTTTTTTTAAAACACAAATGCATTTTCTTGAGGAAGATTGAGAATAGTGTACACAATCCCAATTCCCAAACACATAAACAATTTACTAAAATAGGTTTAATTAGCTTTGTTAATAAAAGGCTAAAAAATTTCTTAGGTACCCTGGTGTAGGTTTACAACGGTGTTTTTTTTTGTAAAGGATTACAAAACAATATCATTAGTCACCTTATAAATATCATTAGTCAGTACCTTCAAATTATTATTAGTTATAAATTCACTTGATATATGTGTACACTTTCTGTACCAAAGATTTGTTAAAAAGGCTATGTGATGTGCGATTTCGGAACAAAATTTTGGTAAACATGGAATCTATCCGTTCAAGATTTGCCAAAGTGCTACTACAAC
>ONZK01003650.1:53310-72157 GCA_900322385.1 Pharnaceum exiguum
CCCCCCCCCCCCCCCCCCCACACGCCTCGTTACCATACCATTTCTTTGTATATATACAATCTCTTTGTCCAAACTCCCATTTTGTCTCTCTACAAACAATCTCACAATACACAACCTTACTTTAGCTACATCTACATTATACACACAAAGTTGAACCTCTTTAGTCAAGAAATAAATAAAGATAAAAGAAAAGGGATCCTTTGGGGAATGCCTGGATCAGAAGAAGCGTCTACTATGGATTTGAAGGAAACTGAGCTTACCCTCGGCTTACCGGGGGCGAAAACTGGGGGTAAAAGAGTCTTTTCAGATACACTAGACCTTAACCTTGGTAGCACTGGTACTTCCAAGAAAACCCAACAAAATGATTGTAATGATCGTCAAGATGATGATCATTTGGAGCAATCTAGTGCCCCTAAACAAGCTCCTCCCAAGTAAGTTCACATGCAAATATATTCCATTATCTAGCTAATTAACCATCTAGCTAGGTAACTTTATTAGTACATGTGAAGAATCTAACAAATGTTATTGGTTATTGATTTGACAGGCAACAAATAGTTGGGTGGCCACCAGTGAGATCAAGTAGGAAAAATGCAATGAAGAATAGTTGCAAGTACGTAAAGGTGCAAGTTGATGGAGCTCCTTACTTAAGAAAAGTAGATCTTGAATTGTACACTAGCTACCCACAACTCTTGAAGGCATTAGAAGACATGTTCTCTTGCTTCACCATCCGTAAGTCTCTTAACTGACAAGTAAATTGTTTCCCATTTGTAAAGCTAGCTAGCTAAGCTGATGATTATTTGACTGATATGTATGTTCAGGTAATTTCTTTAATGACGGGAAGTTGATGGACCCAGTAAATGGATCTGAATATGTACCTACTTATGAAGATAAAGATGGGGATTGGATGATGGTTGGAGATGTACCCTGGAAGTAAGTTTTAACATTCTCATGGTAAAAATCGTTTCTTTTTATGTTGGTAAGTTGTTTTACTGACAATAATTTTACCTGTCTATGCAGGATGTTTGTTGAATCATGCAAGAGAATTCGATTAATGAAGAGCTCAGAAGCTGTTGGCTTAGGTAAAAATCAAAATCTATCTTGGATTCGTTTTTACTTCATGTAGTATATTTTATTGTAGTCAAAAGTTATTTGTATTAAAAGCTGTATGGGCTTTTTAAAGATAAGTAGTATTTTTTATTAATTATATTTTTGTAATGCAGAGCCAAGAGCACCATCCAAGGTTGACCAGTGAAGAAACTGTCCGGAAACAAAGTTTCTCATCTCAGTTGACAACTTGGCATATACAATTACAAGAAACAGAGCTGAAATTATTGTATTTTATTTATCTTCTTCTTTTATTTTTCCTTCTTTTCCGGTGGGCTCTAGACATAGAAATGAGCCATGATATAAAATAGGAAGTCTGATAATTATAGTGTCGATAGGTAGGTGGAAATGGACAGATAGTCCATACTGGGCGGCTGTTGTGCTGCCTTTATTACTTTTCTTCTTTCTTTTATTTTCTTTTTTAAAAATAGTTATAGTATATGGGATTAACCAATTTTTGTAGTAGGCCTAGAGATGTTTTGTTTATTTAAAGCTGTACTGTTGTTGATATGATCATTGTACAGATCGTTAACATCAATCATCATGTTTTGTGTTATTGACTTTGAAGGTTCCTCCACAAATGTTCGTTCTGTTCTATTGTTTAATTTAATTGAAGTTCTAATATACAAGCATTTGAGTTTTGACAAGAAGAACTCTGATCATCAATCATGTTGATACTATTATTGTCAAGTTGTGGTCGATCAGGCCTTAAGTAGTTTGTCAGATTGAGATCTCGGCTTGTTATGAAACTCATCAAACGAGTACAAGTTGGATAGAAGAAATTTAAACTCATTTCAAGTAATCAGATTTCATTCCACGAGGATGAATTAAGTTATTCATGTTCTCATTTCAAAGAGAGTCCTACAAATGCATGAATGAGTACAATTAGAAACTTTTTTCACTACTAAACAATTCGGAGTACAGAGTAGCAAGGTTTTATCGGGTTAGATTTAGGCATAGTTCCTTTTCAACAATAACAAGGTTGAGACCAATATGAACAAATTGCCTTGAGGTCTTATTTTAACTAAAGACTCGCCTGGATTATGGGTAATTATTAAACGGTAATGAGCATGAAAATAGAACAATATAGAGAGGTGATGGTTGGGGTAAGTAGTTAAGTTTGTTTTGTTCAATAATATTACAGTTAGGTTTGTTTAAGTTCAATTCAGTTGAATTTTAGTTATAAAAACATTCAGTTTTTTCCAGTTCTATTAAGTTGAATTTCAAGTTCTATTTAGTTTCAATTCAACATGTTATAGACGAACAAACTCACCCAAAAAGTTTATGCACAAGTAAGAAATATTTAATTCTATCGTAGAAGATTCCATCTAGGATTTTTTTTTAAAGCACGCTCCCACGTAGGAGTATTCAATTAGTGGAATTCATGAGTATTGAGTGTTTTCTATAAGAGCTTATTATTGATTGCGTTTGAGATTGGAGTTTAAGTACTTTTAAAGTTTTCTTCAACACTTTCATTTTTAGGTGTGCGGTAGTTTTTCCAAAAATAATATGAGTGAAAATACTTTTCAAATATAAGAAGTTTTTTTAATCTTACTACTTATCCAACTGTAGTGAAATCACTTTCAATCACATTTGTAACACTTCATAGCCACAATGTTTGTCTCGTGCAGGTACAACACTTCAGAGTAATAGATCACTTCTTCATTAGGGTCTCATAATTTTCTTTTGTGGTTTCATTTTAAAAAGAGTCTTCTATGGTTTACAAATTTACATCCCCTCCCGGCCTTGATATGATATAGTACGGGGCAGAGTTGTTACTCATTATTTGGTCTCCTAATTATCTTAAGTATGGGCCAATCTCATGAATGTTGAGGACACGAGAAATGGCCAATCACTTGAAAGCAGCCACTGTGCGGGTTAGATCAAACCAACCCACCCCAGCCCCTTTTGTCCACCTTCCTTGGCTCCTTGTGCTTGGGCCATTGACTCGTATACACACGAAAACGTACATTATGATCATGCATGTAGCCATGTAGGTTGTAGTCGTGTTGACTTTCGTTTCTAGAGTGTGGGTTTTGCACTTCTGCTGTGTCGGAATTGAGCTACTCACAATTAAGAGTTCTTGCATTTTTGCTCAGCGCATGTCGGCATGTGGTGTTCAAGTCTTGAAGATGTGACATGTAAAAATGGCGCACATTATGCATATGTTGCTCTTCCTGTACTATTGCAAATTTTTCCTATGTGTATTTACTGTTTTCCTGTGGTAAATTCCTTGGAAATTCCTTGGAATTTGGTACGTAAGATATATGCCAATCAAGGGCGGCTGAGGCCCTGAGGGCCTCATGCGACGAGAAATTTCAGATTTCCACGCTTTACAGTGTCGCTAAAAAGGTGTGGGAAATGTATAGTGACGCTTTTTAGCGTCGAAACAGTAGGATCGATGCTTTTTTGCGTCGAAACAGTGGGATAGACGCTTTTTAGCGTCGAATTATTAGCGTCGTAAAAGGTAAACAAGTAAGCCTTGCCTAAATTGTCAAGTCTGTCGATTTTTTTGACGCTTTTTAGCGTATGAAACCTTGTATTATCGCCTTTTTGCGTCGAAAATAGATAATAAAGGGTCAAGTTTAGGGCCTCAATTTTTTTTTTATATAAAGTTTAAGGCCTCAAATGGGCTTACCGCACAGGGCCTATACTTTGTATAAGCCGTCCCTGATGCCAATCATTGCTCTCTTGAAGATATAGCTTATGCCTATCAACCTATCATTGTTGTCTTGAATTAGAACAAATTATCACTAATAATTTTTTCTGTATAAGGAGGTGATAATGCCTAATAGTCTAATACTGATAAGAATGTAGCCCAATCTTAAAAATTTAAAATGGTGCTCTTTTTATTTTCCTTATTTTAACTCTTGAACAACTCTCTTATCTAAAGTTATTGATCACGAATTACAAATTTAGAAGGTCAAAGAAATGATGCAAAGAACTTGACAAAAATGGAAAGTCAAAGTCAGACCTATGATACATCCATTGATCCAATCCAAAATTCCATAATAATAAAGAAAAGAGTAAACTCTACCTTTATTAATAAAAATAAATAACTTCTTGATTATTGTATTAAAATAAATAAATCCATAGAATCATAGATCACAGGTTAACAGTTTCAGAACTTGACACTGATGCTTTTTTTTATTTTTATTTATTGCCCGTTTGGTTTACAAATAGGGTCTTTGAATAGGTTGAGGTTCAAACTCGAGATCGCCCTAAGGCGATAGGAAACTGCTTACCATTCGAAGTAACACTGATACAGTTGCTCAAAAAAAAAACATAACTACTAAATACAACAACCCAAAATTGATAAATGTAACAACCCTCTTAAAAAAAAATAAGAAACGGACTATTTTACCCTTATCCCCAAAATTAAAACAAAACACTCTCTCTCCTCCCTCTCCCTCACAACCGTCTCTCTCCTCCCTCACAATCACGACCAAATTAAAACAAAACAAAACACTCACACTCACACCCACCGCCACCGCAACCTCTCTCAAAGAACACCCCCACCGCCGCAACCTCCCTCAAGGAACGCCCCCACCTCCGTCTTCCTCAAGAACGCCACCACTCTCTCTCCAAATCAATAGGTAAGATTTATATATAAAACTAACTCAAGGACTCACTCTTCTAAATAAAACTCACTTGAGCTAAGTGGTGAGTTACATTTAACTATCTAAGTGGTGAAAGGGAGTAGGGTTGAGCTAAATGGTGAGTTGCTGATACATACCGCCGCCCGCCCCGACGTCATTCCGTCACTCCCGACTTGCAGCAAGTCGTGAGTTCACTTCTAAGTCAACTCACAACTTGCCAATCGTGAGTTCACTTACAAGTGAACTCACGACTTGCACAAGTCGTGAGTTCACATGCAAGTGAACTCTCGACTCCGCAAGTCGTGAGTTCAATTGCATGTGAACTCACGACTTGCACAAGTCGAGGGTTCACTTGCAAGTGAACCCTCGACTCCGCAAGTCGTGAGTTCACTACAAGTGAACTCTCGACTTGCTGCAAGTCGGGAATGACGAGTCGGCGGCATGCATGTATTATGTATGAACTACCATTTAACTCACCCCCTTTCCCTTTCATCACTTAGGTGCAACTCACCACTTAGGTGTAACTCACCACTTAGTTCAAGTGAGTTTAATTTTATATGAAAGAAGTGAGTTCTATTTAAAAGTGAGGAGTCCTTAATTTCACAAAATAGTAGAAGAGATAGTGTGAATGGACTTAATAGTCTATGTAGGAGAGAGAGTGATTCATTTCACATGGTAGTAGGAGAGAGAGTGTGTAGAAATGTGTTGATTTAGCTTAAAGAAGGAAAAGGTTAAAATTGTCACATTTTGTAAAAGTTTTAAAAGGGTTGTTACATTTAGTAATTTGGGTTGTTGTATTTAGTAGTCCCAAAAAAAAATACTGCGTATAACACTGATACTGCTTTGCTAGCATCTTTGCAAGCCAAGCAACCAAAAACCACCATCTTTCATTCATTAGCATCAGATTCCGCGTTTACTGTCTCCGTCCATCGATTCCACTCTCTCTCTCTTTCTTTCCTACAGCTCACACTCTCCTTGACTCTTTTTGGCTGTCACTCACACACTCACACACACTTATCATCTCTCTTGTATAAATATAGAACACCCAAAGATCTGTCGGTGACAAATATCATCGCATTACAATTACACCCACATATCCTACTTTCCTGTAATTCCCTTCTCTCTTTCCTTATATTTAGCATTTTCTCAATATTTCCCATGATTTTCTGATGATTTTCTATGCTTAATGTGGCTAAAGATCGTTTCTTTTTGTCTTACAGGTCAAAAACTCAAACACCCAGAAAGGAAAAGATTAAAGAAAAGGAGATATCATCATCATCACAATGGGATCAATAGAGGTAAAGGACAATAACCCAGAAATGATTTCGAGTTTAATCAATGGAAAAGTTGAGAAAGTGAAATTAAAGATCTTTATTGGGTATGACCCAAAAGAGGATATTGCATATGAAGTGTGTAAATATTCAATCTTGAAGAGATCTTCAGTGGCTGTTGAGATTGCACCAATAAAACAATGTGAGTTAAGGGAAAGTGGGATGTATTGGAGAGAAAGAGGGAAGTTGGAAAGCACTGAGTTTTCTTTTTCAAGGTTTTTGACACCCCATTTGGCTGGTTATCAAGGTTGGGCAATGTTTGTGGATTGTGATTTCTTGTACTTGGGTGATATTAAGGAGTTGATAGATTTGATTGATGATAAGTATGCTATAATGTGTGTTCAACATGATTATGCACCTAAGGAGACTACTAAGATGGATGGTGCTGTACAGACTTTGTACCCTAGGAAGAATTGGAGTTCTATGGTTTTGTACAATTGTGGGCATCCTAAGAATAAGGTTTTGACTCCTGAGGTTGTGAATACCGAGACCGGTGCGTTCTTGCATAGGTTTTTGTGGTTGGAGGATCATGAGATTGGGTCTGTTCCCTTTGTGTGGAATTTCCTTGTTGGGCATAATAAGGTTGTGGAGGGTGATCCGTCGACTGAGCCTAGGGCGATCCATTATACGCTAGGGGGTCCTTGGTTTGAGGCGTGGAAGGATTGTGAGTTTGGTGATTTGTGGATCAAGGAGAAGGAGGAGTACGAGAAGGCGACGGAGAAGGATAAGGAGGAGGAGGAGGAGGAGGAGGAGGGATGCAAGAAGGTGATGGAGATGGAAATGATGGCAAATGGTGTTGCTGTGTAGGTGTAGACGGAAGGAGAAGTGTATCAATGATTTATTGGTTTATCGGCATTGTATGGTAGCTATATTTTTTCATATGAGATTTTGCATTTGTTGATTTTAGACTTTTAGTTCAGATCTGCTCTTAGTGCTTTGGAGCTGGAGTCTAGAGCTATTAGATTTCTAATTTGTAGAGTTCGGAATTATACCTTGTTATCGATGTAAGTTCTTTCTGTTTGTTCACTGCACACTATTGTGAAGATGGAATTGTAATATGTTTTGAATACAAGTCTAATAATATTGAGCTGTTGAAGTATTTTGGTTCCATTGATTTCTTCTGGATCTTGAACCTTTTGGATTTGTGCAGTTCTGTCCTGAGAAACTTCTGTAAAATGTTTTGATTATTGTCATTGTGCTGGACAGTTCACGAGATTTGACTGTTGATGAAACCTGGTTGGTGCTCTCTGATGAATGCAGTTCATAGTTGTTTGACAATTGTGAAGGATTTATTGTTAGACATCAATGAGAGAAGTTAAATGGCTAGGGGTTTTCTTAAGTGTGCTACACTGAAACTTTGGAAGAGCGTCCCCCATTCCCCCCAACCCCAACCCCACCCCCACCAGCGGCTCCTTGATGAATCTGTATATTTTCTGCTTATACAGTTATCTTCCTAGGCAGAAAACAAAGCCTATGTCGTCAAGGTTATGTAATTTTTTGGAAACCGTCGTCATACATGTCACATTATATCTAATGACTTGGTAATGTGTTGGTAAATTGATCCCCTTACCATGTTCACCTTTTTAAAGGTGCTGTAAATATATATCTTCTGTGGAACTATTTACGGCGTGAAGCAGTTATTTGCTGCATTGAGTCTCAGTAGTTATGCTTTGTAATCCAGATTGCTCTCCCTCACTTTCCTGATCTAACCTTGGCTGGCTGTCCTGGTCTACATAGTATGCGTTTATCTGTGATAAAACACTCTGCATTGTTGGTTTTCCTTTTTCTTGTTTCATAATGTGACACTCTATTAGTCTAGGTGAATGCTTCTAGTTGTGAGCTTTTTCTGACAGAGATTTACACAAGTTTCAGTTTCTCTGAATTCTGGCTTGACTTGTTGTTTTAGCTTGTTTTTTGTTCCTTTCTTAATTTAATTTCTTCAGCACCCTGTTTGATGAATCTTCACCCTAAAAGCTCCTGGATACGAGTGGATCGTAAGGCACCTATATCATTACATCTTTTGGTAGCTACGTTGCTGGAATGTGTTGTGAATTTGAAGATGTGTGCGACTTTGTCATTCATTCATTCTACCTCTAGTGTACTACAGATATGTTTGTCAAGTTATAAAATCCCCTCGATCTGTATGGGCTTATCTGCCATTACTCGTTTCGGTTTTTATGATCAGCCATGCTTGAATACACATATCACTGTAAAACTTGCTGTGGGATTACCTGAAGTCTTCAGATATCTGAGCTGTGAACCTTACAAACTGTGTTTTGCAATTTGCTCTGACTCAGTTTGTTGGTCTAACCTGTCCTTGTTATATATTGTCTTTGAAATTTTACAGTTCGGACTTTTATTTGTGTCTCCGAATTTGGGTGTTTTTTATTCCTTTTTCATGTTTCATCATATCAAACTCAAATCTGATTCTTGTAGTTGTGTGCATTTTTCTGACATCGATTTGGTATTTCACAAAACTTTGTTTAGTATCTCTGGGTTGTGGAACTCTAGTTTGTTTGTTTTTCTCACCTCTAAGGCTCTTAAGTAATAGTTTTAGAACCAAATGTTTGAGATTACTTTGTTTTTCATGTGAAGCTAGACTTTACACATCCACTCGATCTCCTTATCTACCGCTATTTTTTTTGGCCATTTAGTATGATCAGCCAAGTCTGAATGCCAAATATCATTCGGCTTTCTGTAATTACTGAACCTGTTGTGTGTTGGTGAAGAATTGAAGATGATCAAACTTCAAATTGACATGTCTGAGCCTGAAAGACTCTTGTGTAGGTTTTTTGTTTACAAAGTTTTTCTGTAACTGATTTGTTACTGAGTATTGATCTGACATCATGCCTTGGTATATCGTTCCTGATGCTTACTTGCTTGAAGTGTTTTGTCTTTCTTGCCGGATGTGCTATAGTGTTTTGTCTTTCTTGCCGGATGTGTATAGCACTGAGAGACTGTGAGCCTTTGACATGGCATCAAAGAACTAAGCAGAACAATATCTGAATCACACTGCTTTTTTTCACAGTTTGATGCAGCTTTTATTCCTGAACAAGCTCAGCCCAAGGATGCATGCTTTCTGGTGGTTCACGAATATCTTCGCAATTTCAATTCTCCTAGCTATCTAAACCTCTGCAAATTTGATTTTCTCAAACTACTCCGTATCAGTAGATGTTAAACCTGATCACATCTTCTTGGCATGACCCAAATTAGGATGTGTATGTGCGTGTATGTGGGTTGTGCGGATTCCATTTGGTCTTTGATAGCCGACCCTAAGTGGTTTTGGGGCTAAGACTTGAAGAAGAAGATTAATAGATGTTAATTTCTATTCCCAAAAAAAAAACTTGAAGCCCCCCTTCAAAAAAAATCTCCTACCTGGCTGCTTTGCTTAATGGCTTCAAGCCTTGTTTCTATTGACTTAAATTGTTAATAAATGTTGAATTTTAGCTCATCTCAGTCTTTAACTATTACTCAACTAATTTGTTCAAGTTAGCAGTTAGCTCCCAATTTTGACTCGTTGAAAGAGCACCCAAAAAAAAAAACAGCTCCCTCAATAAGCCAATGCCAGTGCAGCCACAGTTGACAAAATCATAGGCAGGTGTAAGCAGAGGCCATTCTTATCGTCAGGGGAGCTGGGGTGATGGAGGCTGAAGTTGCTACGCATGCCAGCTCTCTGTTGCCACTAGCAGGGCCAACATCCACTGCATAAGGTAAATTAGTACAATGTAGTAGTTTTTTTTTTTAATGAAAGGTAAGGAATGGGATACTAAGGCCTCCTCTCGAGGCACACCCCTAATCTATCGTCATAAAGAATACTATCTAACTCTCTCGACCATGAGCTATTCCAAACAACAGTTGAATTAAAACATGTATGACCATAAGTACAATGACACAATGTGCTATTAAGGTAGTCTTAAGTCTTAACACTGTTTGTATAAGTTTTATTGTTTTGGTTGATTGGTGTCTAGTCAAACTCGTTCGCAAGTTGGGATAGGCTGCTGATCCTGCTTGGCTGGCTGGCTGCTAACAACTGCTATGGGAGCGAAGATGTTTTATATTGCGAGTCTATAGGACTTTATTTTTCCTGAATATAAAAGAGGCCAACTTGTTTAATGAAAATATTTTCGCTAGCAAGTAACATTTCTTATTTAAGGAGTTAGCAAAACAAGTTCATTTCCTGGCCTTTCAGGCAGTTTGAGCTAGCCAAACATCCTTCCCAACAACTACAGCACTACACCAACATCTTCGAATTCACATCAATATGCCAGTATATTCATGGCTGGTGACTCGAGACCACAGATTGTCTTTCTCAGATCATGTTAAGAAGCGTCAAGAGGAGAAAGGCTGGTTTTATGCCTGGTAAACTAATTCATTCCTGCAATATTAGTATTTTGTTGCGTAAGTCATTATTTAGATGTGCATATATATTTTCCTTGATAATTCAGCACTCAATTTTGTTTTATTTTTGTTGGTCTTTGGTGCAGCATCTTCTCACTGTGCTGCTGTTTCCTATGCTACGAAGCATGTGAAGGCTGCCTGGATCTCTTATGCTGCTATGACTCCGATGAAAAGGAGCAGTAGGAAGGAAAGTAGAAAAGAAGAGAATTTTCCGAGAGCGAACAAGAAACAAACTGTGATAGAGACATAGAGTTGAAGGTGTGCATAAAGCTAGTGAATAGTACGTATAATCGTTTAGTGTTGAGTTCTTATCTTGTAGTGTTTAAGTGAATATCTATTGGTGTTTTGCCATTCACAAAAAATTGTATTCATGTTATTCTATGATCAGTCTATGCTAAATAAGAAATGTCCATATCTCTGTTAGTGTGCCTTCATAGTTCAAACCATGAAAAACTGAAGTTATGTGTCTCCAACCAAATGTTTTGAACATCCTCATTCCTAACCTGCTACAAGCAACTCAACTTATTCATACTTCTGCATCCACCTTCGTCCTCTTTTTAGAATAAAAAAAATATTGCCATGCATTGACTGCCAATCTTAATCAATAAATTTGCAATATGCACATCAACAAGTATTAAAATCGTCTGGTAGGGTATAATAAATTTTGAAACATGACAGTGGATTGAATATCACAGGTCACCAACCTGCTGATGTTGATGTTTAATGTAATATTTGAGTAATGTATTTTAGAGTAAACCAAGAAGAGTGGTTGAGATGCATGATAGATTGATATTAGTTTTAATTTCTTTGAGAAATGTACACTAGTAGATTATGGGATGATGATATATGATAAGTTGACAACTGATATGACAGTAGTCAAACTTCACCAGGATACGTATGTCTTCTTGTAGTTCATCATGGAAAAATTGTGAAAGAAGTCTACCTTCTTGTAAGCAGGCTTTTCATTTCCTACTTTTTGCTAACTATCAGATCATAAATTCTTGTTATAGCTATTTCACATTCCAATTTTAGTTTATTACTGTACTATAACTCTGTATGGAAGATGGTCGACTTTACTTTCATTTAACTGCTGCAAAAACAGTATAAATTTTTGTCAGAACATCAAATGGCACTTGAAACAGAAAGGTCTCTGCATTGTTGCATGTTCTAAATTGCAGTTTCATATGATTGTCTTCTTTGTCTTTTTATTGTAGATAAAATATCTTCTGTCTGCTCTTAGTCTTACAAAGGGTAAAAATCTGTTAGCAAGTTCCACTCAACAAAAAAAAAGCTATTAGCAAGTCTAAATTTGATGCCATTAAATATGAGTAGGTTCTTGATTCTAACTGATCGTTTGGTCAGTGGTAAAGTGGCACATATTCGCAGATATAAATCCATGCACATGAACATACCTGAACACTTGAGCTTCTAAACTTGGCATTCTGTGGTTCATCTGTGGAACCACTGAACGGCCAGCTGCCTGAATTTCTCGGAGTCTTCTTTTTTCTGACTCATGTCTGTTTTTGAAGTTGAACATACATTTACGTGTTTCTTCCGGACCATGTTTTGTAATCCCCTTCAGCTTGTAAAATCCTCTAAGAAACAATAGCAAATAGCAAGTTAGCAACTATATGTTGTCAGTAGCATCTATCTAGACTCTAGTCCGCGCTTTCCTGCTAGAATGTACCATATGTTATGACCTTATGGATGCAGCATGCCAGCATATGTTTCTGAAGCATATGACCTTTAGGAATTTGTCTGGTCTGATCATTACTAGTTAATTTTGATTCTTTTAGTGTAAGCACAATATTTCATCACATGTAGGCCGTCCAAGGCTTTTCGGCATGTCTGTCATTACTAAGACAAGCTAAGAACTAGCAAAGTATTTGACAGATTGATGTTGAAATTGGGTATTAGGATTTAGGAGACCCTTCAATGAAGAAATCAGACAAAGAAAAACATTACAGTATCTGTCATTGAAAAGTTCAGTCACTTTTTTTCTTGCTATTCATGAGAAGTTGACATATGCAATGATGCTCCTTTGATGAGATTGTGGCGAAAGGGGGGCTGACTCCTGATACCTGGTTATATGCAGATAGAGCCATAGGGATAACATTTTCGGACTTCTTTGTCTTCTGAACCAGTAAACAAAAAGAAACTGTATGCCTCACGGATATAGTCTCCTGTACAGTTTGGTTTACACTGTCATGGAATCAGTCTGAAATCCAGCTTCCAAGTTCCAACTCAATGAAAGCTAGGCACAGACAAGTAGCTAGCTTGACCAAGAACCATGTACATCAATATTCCTACTAGAAAAGCTGCAAGCAGTATAAATGGCCATTGGCAAAGCAAGTTATTCAGAAAATATAAGCAATTTGTTTCAATTGCCATAATTTGTGGTTGCAAATTTCTGGTCGAAAGGTTGTCAAAACAAAGACTTCAATGGACGGCCTTGAGATGAGCTATACTGAGAAACGTTGGCTTCAAGTGTGGTAAGCAAATTAAATCTTGTAACACTAATTTTCTGCAGCTCGAATAATAAACATGCTGAAAATGAAATTCTTTATGTGGTGCAGCCTCTGTTCCCTGTGCTGTTATTTTCTATGTAACAAATATTGCGGGGGCTGCCTGAATCTCTTCTGCTGCTGTGACTGCTGCGATAAGGAGCTGTAGACTGGAAAGCAGAGAAGAAAGAAAAGTTCCGAGAGCGAAATTTGAACACTGTCATTGAGAGTTTGAAGGTGTTCATGGAGGCTGGAGCTGGTCAGCTAGATAATAGTATCATCCTTTAATGTTGGCTTCGTATGATCGTATCTTGTAGTGCTTATGTATCATAACGTTGTATGCTGTGGTCACAATGTCACATACAGGCAGGGAACACATATTGGCTATTGCATTTTCTTTTTTCAAATTTGTAAGTTCTATTGTAAGGCACCAAAAATTGGTACTGTATTTCTCTGTATACATCAATAATTCTACGAGCAAATATCTGAGTTTTGTCTTCAACGTCCTCATTCCTAAAAACTCTAAGCAAGTCAACTTATTGATGTTTCTGCATCCACCTTCGTCTTCCCTTTGTGATGTGGTAGAATAACACAAGTAAATTTGCAATTGACAATCATATCAATTATTAACAACATGCACATCAACAAGTACTACTAAAAACCCACTGGTTTCCTCAAATAATTTGCAATTGATAGTCAATCCATATCAATTATGCAACATGCACATCAACAAGGGATTTGACTGGTCTGAGCATTAGTTTAAGCACAATATTTCATGACATTTACGCCATCCAAGGCTTTTAGGCATGTCTGTCGTTACTAAGACAAGCTGAGCACTAGCAAAAGATCTGACTGATTGATGTTGAAATTGGTTATAAGAGGCCCACTAATCAATGATTAGACAAAGAAATATCTTTGTCATCAAGATTAAAGGTAGTATTCTCCTGTACAGTTTGGTTTGCACTGTCATGGACTCAGTCTGAAATCATCCAGCTTGCAAATCAGCGCGAAAGCTAGGCAAAGACAAGTAGCTACCTTGACCAAGAACCATGTCTTCTTTAATATTTCTACTAGGAAAGCTGCAAGCAGTATAAGAGATTGGCATTTGGCAGAGCAAGTTATTAAGAAAATATCAGCAATTTCTTTCAAATGTCATAAATTTGTAGTTGCAAATTTCTGGTCCAAGGGTTGTCAAAACAAAGACTTCAATGGCAGGCCATGAGATGACCCTTACTGAGAAATGCTGGCTTAATGCCTGGTAAACAAATTAAATCTTCTAATATTAATGTTGTGCTATGTATATTTTGCTTGACAAACGCTAACGCAGAAATCAAATTCTTTTTGTGGTGCAGCGTCGGCACGCTGTGCTGTTGTTTGCTATGTTACAAATGCTGTGAAGGCTGATTGAATTTCTTCTGCTGCTGTGACTGCGGCGAAAAGGAGGCGTAGAAAGGAAAGCAGAGAAGAAGGAACAAACTTTCATAATTCATAGAGAGTTGAAGCTGAAGCTGTTCATGGAGCTTTCAGCTAGATGATAGAATCATCATTTAATGTTAACTTTGTATCATGTAGTGTTTATGCATAAAATGTTGTATGCTGTCAGATATAGACAGGGTCACCAGGAACACCTATTGATGTTTTGCCTTTTTTTCCTGTAATGTGGAAGCATATAAACTTTGTATGATTAAGTGGCAGACAGGCACCAACAAAATTAGCACTGCACTTGGTCTTTGTTTAATAAGACTAAAAACCCTACGCAAGTCGACTTACTGTTGTTTCTGCATCCACCTTCGTCCTCCCTTTGTGATGTGGTAGAATAATACAGCAATTGACAGTCAAACTTTATCAATTATTTTGCAACATGCACATCAACAAGTACTAGTAAATATCCTCTGGTTTCCTAAAAAAAAAACCCCCTTTGGTGGGGTTTGAAAGCAACAAGAGTGGTTGAGAAATGAGAATGCAACTTATACTAGAGATTACGGCCTTTATGGGATATGACAGGCAAACTTCACAAGAGAATGAAACTTCGAAAATAATGCCACTTAGTTAGCTATATATGTTCTACTGTAAGCAGACTTTTCCTTTCCTTGATTTGAATGGTTGTTAACATAGATAAGAAGCTCTTCTGTCTGCTCTTACGAAGGTGAACGTACCTGTTAATTTGACTCTTTAACTTGGCAGTCTTGTAGCTAGATCATCTATTTTCTCTTTTGAGCTGCCCTAAATCTTCTCCAGTCTTCTTTTCTCTTTTGTCAGAATTCTTTGTCCGTGAAGATGATTTCGTTCCTGGTTGATCATATTAAGTAACTCCTTACGGCTTTCGTCTGATAAAATTCTTAAAGAATAACAAGTCAGCAACATGTCAAGTTGCAGGCACGCACTAGTCAGTACTCAGTAGTCCCTGTAATCCTGGTCAATGTACCATAAGTTATGACCTCTTATAAGCGCAGCGTGTTCCTGAAGCCCACCAGTGGTGTGCTCGATCTTCACAGGAAACCGTGGATCTAGTGGAATATACGAGAAAGGAATGTGACTGTTCTGGCATTTAGGCATGTCTATCATTACTAAGACATGCTAAGCACTAGTAAAGAATGTGACAGATTGATTTTGACACTTAATATATTATAGAAGACCCTTCAATCAACCAATTACACGATTAAATATCTTTCATTCTGTTTTCTTTTTCTTTCAACTATGAGATGCAGATACATTGATGGTACTATGCTTTCTTTTTCTTTTTTTTTCTGTTGGTTGTGAGGACAGTTGGGGGTTTGTTAGTTTCTTACACAACTGATTGACATTAGATTCTCATATTCATAGGGATAACTATTAGTATATATCGAGATTTCAATGTAGTTGAGCACTAAACAAATGAAACTAAAATGCATCAAGAATATGCTCTCCTTATACAGTTAGGTTTATACTGTCATGGACCTGGTCTGAAATCCTTACAACTCAGCGAAATCTGGGTGCAGACAAGTAGCTAGCTTGACCAAGAACCTAGTTTACTTTAAATATACCTACTAGGAAAACTGCAAGCAGTATATAAGGGGCTTTGGCAAGGGAAGTTTTTCTTACCTTTCAGCTAATGCGTAGCTGAACAAATATAAGCAGTTTCTTTAATTTGCCTTCATTTGTGGTTGCAAATTTCTTGCCGAAAGGTCGTACTCAAAACAAACAATTTCATGGCAGACCCTGTAGCTAAGATGACCTACACTGATCATATCAAGAAGCGCCATCACGAGAAAGGCTGGATCTATGCTGGGTAAGAATGCAATCTCTATAACATCTTCTCAAAACTTTCAGTACTGTTCCATGGTTGATTTTGCTAGTAATTTTCCCTTTGTTCACTTTGCAATGCAAAGACCATGCATGCTAAATCTTGATGTTTTTCTTTGATGAAGTGTTTAGATTTATGGTATTTTTCCATTCTGTTGCAGCGTGTTCGCACTGTGCTGCTGTTTCTGCTGTCACGAGGCATGTGAAGGCTGTTTGAAGATGTTCTGTTGCTGTGCTGAAACTGAGAAAAAGGATTAAAGAATGTAATTCATCTCCTAAATGCACAAGAGAAAAAAAAACTAAAAAAAAAGAGTCCATGCATTGTAAGAGTGAAAAGTTTGGAGCAAAAAGGATGGATCATGAATGTCTTCCTTTTTGTGACTTATTTGTAAATTGAACAGTGTGCTGTCAGACAGAAAGAGTGACTAGCTCTTATGTCTTCCATTGTCTTCCATTAACCTGCTATGAATAAAATTTGATGTGCTGTGTGTGAAGTCTTACAGGGCAGTCATTTACCATTGTTTTTCCAAAAAAAATTCTGCTGAGCCTCAAAACTGGCGGTCAGATATGCAAGTTTTTGCAGATAATATGTTCACCACTTGATGAGGTAAATGTAACAGATTGGCAGATGGGATCATTATATTGTCCCAGATGCAGGTCAAATGCTCCTTCAGATTGTGTAACCAGAAGCATAGAAAAATTCATCATAACATGAAAAAGAAATATATTAATCTACAGGTTGAAAAATTCATATTAATGTACAGGATATACATGTAGAAGTAAACAGGATATGGCAACCAACAGCCTTTTATCTTCAAATGCCACACTTTCAACAGACATTTTTGAACAAACAGAAAGGGAAATTAATCAGTTGAATATGAACGCATTTAGGTCCCTAGGATAGGATTCCTCCCTTCATCTATTTCGATAACAAGTGTGCGCTTCGGATCAGACCCGCTCGGTCCTTCTGAGTAAAGAGTTGGCAAGTAAGCATGGTAAGCTGGTAGGTAGCGAGAAACAAAATCCATAACCTGCAGAAATTGACAAGGCCGCCAGTTTAGGAACAAATTGAAAAAATTTATCTGCAAAAGCGAGGCTCAAGTGAGTAACCACGAAATCTACCTCTTCGTCAGACATCCCGGTTAATCCATCTGCCTTCATTGCTTGCTCTGCCTGTGAAGAAAAAGCATTATTTCAGCCTAAAGAGAGTGAAAACAAAAGTGTGGATTAAGATCTGATAAGTAGAGACTGAGAAGACAGGATACCTGAAGTCTCCACTGATAGACACAGCTCGGATCTTTGATCTTGATGACTATCCAAGCCTTCACAAACTTGTCCCATGCATCGTAATAAGCTTGCAGGTTCTTATTTACTGTCTCAAGCTGGTATTGAGGAAGACTTAGGGTCAAACTAGAGCTTCCTTTACTGTATTATTAAACAAAAAGGATGTGAGAGGATGTGCTTAGATCTCACAGATCTAACCTGTGGATCAACTGCCTTGACGACTTCTTCTGGCAGGGGTTTGAAACCCAGCATCCAGCCTTCAAACAGGACCGCCTGAGCGTACCATAGTACACAAGTTAGTAACTTCAAAAAAGCAATGTTTATATTCAACCGATACTATTCCTTGAGAAAGACAAAAAGTTTGAAGGTAACCAGCTAATATTCACAGTGAAGAAAGGAGATCATATAGAAAATATTATGGCACGACGAAAGAAGGCCTCCCAAATTATTAAGATGTTAAATAGAGCATAATAAGCAAACGCAAAAGCAAATAATTTGATATGTTTCTGAGAAAAAGGCATGAATGCAGCTTGCTTATCAAGCTAAGAAGCTAAAAGCATGGTGATGAAGGCCACAGTAAGCTCTAAAACAGACAAGCAGCAGCAACAACAACAACAACAAAAACAATGGAGAGTAAGTCCTCAATCAATTAAGGACTCAGTTTATAAGTTGCAACATGAACAGGAAGTCTATAAGCTTCAAAATGGGTCTTCCGACTATGATCAAGAGCATTTAGGTAATCAAACAATATGAGGGTCAGTTTTTCATCACAATCTCAATTTTGCAGAATCAGAACAACTATATCATGTCATCCACTAAAGACCCAGCGGTATAAATGAAACTCAAAAGACAAACTCCAAAATCCACAGGAATGATGCATATATAGACTAGTGATCCAAAAAAGTAGTGCAGTTCAAAAGAAGATCAGGACAGGGAGTTAATTTGGTACACAGATGATCTTAATATCAGGATATAGCCAAGAGTGGCCTATAGGTACTTAATTCACAAGAAACCACTTCCGTTAATGTATTCCAAGTTCTCAGGTACAAAGGCAAAGAAATGTCATCATCACAGTTCGACTCCCACAAAACTAGGGATGGCTTATCTCATACTCAGTCTATAAGAAAAAGGAAACACAGCAACAAATTTGAGTTAATATACAATGAGTCAAAAAGTTCCAAAACCCTCATGATAAGCCCAGTGATCATTACAAGCTCTGCTTACAACACATGCCTTGAAAAAGGCATGGGTTGCGAGCTCAACAACAACAACAACAACCTAGCGTAATCCCATCTCAGATAGAGTACTGAGGAGGTCTGATGTACGCAGCCTTACCCCAAAAGGA
>ONZK01003650.1:75433-92926 GCA_900322385.1 Pharnaceum exiguum
CCCCCCCCCCAAAAAAAAAAAAAAAAAAAAGAAGAAGAAGAAAGAAAGAAACAGGTGTATCTTTAAACTCGAATCTACCAGCGGGAGTCAGACTCTTAATAATGTTTAAAAAGACAGTACATTTTTCAAATGAACATGGACTAAGGAAAAGGCCGCACAACCAGCAAAAGCACCCAAACATTGATACAAGGCTGAAGGTCAGAAATTTGATATCCCATCTAATGACTGCTCTTTGCAAGAGTCAGTTCCGAAGAAATACTCCGCAGCCCTTTCTACTTCCACTAGAATCTCCTAGGTTACCACTCACCAACTACTAAATATCAGGCACCTCTCCTCAGTTTTAGAATCAAGAATTACCAATAACACCGACTGACACCTTGAATAGGGAAAAATGGTGACACAGCTACACCTAGGGAGGATAAAATAATGTCTGATACCGACTAACGTGATGGTGACAACAGCCATTAGAATCACTTCTTTTTCATTTTGCTTTTTCTCTTTGGAGGAGAATTATCAAAATCACAAATCAGGGGAAGATATATGAGGGAACACATTAAGACTTCGGCTATTAAATTTTTGGATATCATACCAAATTTCATCACAACTATATGTATCCACCACAATATGACATTCAGTAGAATCACTTGTAACCTTGTAAGGCAAAAGTACCAATATTTGAACCTTATATATCAAATTGAACTCACAGACAGTCAATCATCACTTGATCCCACAATCAGACTACAAAAGATTGGCAAAGTATACCCAGATGTAAAGTATACCCACCAGCTCACAAGTAAAACTATCATAATCTTCCTCTGAAGGTCAAAGATTGCATCCTTTTACACATTCATTAAAAACACCCTACTGTTCATTACCAGAGAATCAAAGTTTCCATATTTTTGTGTCCAACATTGAAAAATTCCTTTCATAAAGGCCTTAAGGGCATCATTAGCTCATTCAATGAAGGCATCACAACTGAATTAATCAACACAAACTCTAAAAAACACACTATGATTAGTAACAACATCCAAAGATTGCATCTTTGCAATATCCAACCAATCATGCAAGAACCAAAAACATCAAATTCCCAAAACCAAAACCAAATCCCACAAAACAAAAAACCCACAAATATTTCACCACCCTCTCATCTGGGTCTCCTTCCTTTTTCCATTTTTTCCCACTAAAATGTCAGTCACAATAGAACCATACCAAGTAAAAACATTTAAATAAAAAGATAAAAGATGGGAAATTTAGAGGATACCTGAAGTTAAGGAGGAAGGCCGAGAAGAATGGGAGAAATTAACAAAATGAGGAGAATTTAATGAGGTGGCAGTAGCAAAATTCCATGGTGTCAAAGTCAGACCTTGGGAGGATAAAATAATGTTGGGTTTAGCCATTTTTATAATCAATGAAAAACACTCTCTCAACTGGGTACACTACACTACACTGAGTCACTAAACTACAGAACCTCCTTTCTTATTCATTCATTCAATCATACCGTATGAATTTTCTGAATTTTGATATATGATATTATGATATTGTTTTGGATGAAGATCACTCTGGCGCCACAAAAAAGAAAATGGAGGCAAAGGCAGGTAATGGTAGTTATTTCTTGTTGTTATTATTGTGCTCATGGCTCATGCAATGCATATCTGGATGGTCTTTCATTTTCTGATGTCATGTGTGGAGTTGATTTTTTTTTTTATTGTGTTTGTTTTTATCTTTTTGAGGTTTGTTGGGTTGTGATGTCATGTTGTGGTGTGTCTTCATTTTCCCTTCATTTTCTTATCCTTGATTGATGAGTTGAGTCATTTGATATTGAAAGGAAACAAAGGATAGAGAAATGAGTCTATCTACTTTGATATAATCTTGAAATTATGATACAATAATATGGTTTACAATAGGAAATTTAAAAAAGAATTTTATATGTATCTCGAAACAATCTCTTTGTTTTTTAAACATGAGTAAGATTGCGTACATCCTGACCCCGAATATCCCCATTAAATGGGGATTTACACTCGGTTTTGTTATTGTTGTTGTTGTTGTGAATAAAAGCCGGTGTTATTGATATGTGTTATGATTATATATTTTTTTAGCATTATAATATATTAACGAGTGTCAGAAGAAGTTGTTGAATTTAAATGGATGTTCATGAAAAGTCGTTCAGTTAATCTCAAAACTAAGAGTTTGAGCGTTTCACAATTCTGTTTATGATATATAGCGAGTTTTAGTTCATCATAGTTAAATTGACAAAATTTCGTTAGTAAATATTTAATGGAGAATTAAATGTTTTTTTGTTTTGGTGTGGTATTTCCTTATTTTTCAATTCTTTTCATGAAAGAAAAAGAATATGATGAAACAATTAGGTTACTTCTTTCATTGTCAAAATAAAATATGTGTGTGGTTTCATATACTAGTATAAGAGACTACTACTAGTATGCTTAAATCTTGAAATATTAATTTTTTATATAATTGGACAATTAAATGTCAAGAGTGTGTTGTTTAAGAGGAAAAATGTTAAGTATGCTCATTTTTCTCCTTCTCTATGTAAGTGGTTTGTTGATCATATGAGCTGAAATTGAGTGTGTTGTTATGTGCGTCCATTTTGTGGCTTTCTGATCAAAGAAAAAAAAGCCATTTCAATGTCAAAAGAAGTTATTAAAGTTACATTTTTTTTTTTAAAAAAAAGAAAGTTACATACTACGTTGTCTAGCTATGTACTTACGTTAGTTCTCCAATTCTTAGGTACACTTGGTTTATGTGTACACCGGGTGTTTTTGGCAAAGCATTTCAACAAATATCACTCAATCGTAATATTTTTCATGCCATTAGTCAATTTCTTTATTAGTGTTACAAATTCACCCCATGTGGTGTACCAAAGACTTGTTGTACTAGTTACTAATCACTTAATTTGCCGAGTTGAGCGTAAACATTTTTTTTTGTTTCTAATGGTAAATAAATTTCAACGGTAGCTCCCTTCTAATAATGTTACAAAATAAAGTAATGTTACTTTTGGGAAGATAGAAATTCGTTTGTGGGAATTGAATTTGGGCTTTGCCCCACGTAGCCTAGCTACAAAAAAAGGAAATTGAATTTAATTCCCAAACCTTTTTTGAGGGAAACCTATATACTCCGTATAGACACCCATTGCTCCCTCTATCAGAATTCCCCCATCTATCGCTACCACACTTAGTTGAGGTAACCTTACCTTTTCTTTTCGTTTTTTCTTCCTGTATTTTGTATGTATGTACCCATGTAATAATATCCTAAATTAGCCCTTTTTCTCGTCCCTTTAATTGATCGATGAACTTAATTATTTGAGTAATGTGAATAGTTTTTGTTATGGCTTTTGTATTCGTATTGGAGAAACGTGAATATAATTAATATAATTTTATAGCTATTTGTTTGTTTGAGGTTATTTGGTTAACTTGGTCTTTGTAGTTGTGCTGTTAAGGGTTTTAGAGGTTAACACATTGTTTACTACTTTTGTTAGTTGTTATTGTTATTTGTGTGTCTCCTGTAAGGCTGCGTACATCAGACTCCTAAGTACCCCATCTAAGATGAGATTTACTGGGATTATTGTTGTTGTTGTTGATGTTGTATTGTTATTTGTGTGTGTTGTTATTGTTACTACTTACTAAACATGCTGTGTTGTGTTGGGGTAAAGAACAAGACCCCGGCTTGTAGCCAGATAACAGCTGAGCAGATTTTGAGGGAGGCGATGGAGCCGCAAGAGTCTGAAATGATGATCCAACCTGCTCTCATGCAGAAGATAACCAAAGATGACGCTACCAAATTTGTGGAGTTTGTGAGGTCTTTTGATGAACTTGCTATTGCCCAACCTGCTGCTTTGGATATGCCAGAATCATCGTGGAAGGTAACCATTGTGCATGCATGGCTCTTTGTTTTCACTTCTTGAGGTGATGCTTTTTAGCTAACACGTACATTGTGTTGGTGAATTGTTGGTGATGAGACCTCAGGACGCCATCCGAGATGGCATTAACTGAGTTGTTGTTGTTGTTGATCGACTTGATACATGCATGCATCATATGATTTGTCTGTGTTGTGCATTCCAGTTTGTATTAATGATGCTTACACTCGAGCTCTTTTAACAGGCGTACATTGATTTTGAGATAGGAAAGGGTGAATATGAAAAGGCACGAGCTTTATATGAAAGACTCCTCGACAGGACAAAGGACTTGAAGGTCTGGATAAGTTATGCGAAGTTTGAAGCAGATGCTATGGAGGACTGTAGCAGCTTAGGCTTGCCAGAGGAAGAGCTACTAACAGTCGTGAACGAGAAGAAAAATCTGTGCGTTAAGCGCACTAGAAGTAAGTAATTTCGGTTCTGTCTTCTTAGTGATCGAGTTAGAAACTATAGATTTCCGTTCTTATATTTGGTAGGCCATTCCTTATGCCACAGTTAGGATATAACTTGTTCAGTTTAGTTTGTTTCAGTTTTAATTCTAAAGAACGGCCCTTAGTAGTCCATAACCGAGTGACAAGCTGAAGAAAATTAGTGATCATTATAACTTTTTTGTTCGTTAGAGCTATAACCTCTATGCTACTCTTCTCTCCTTCAGGCTTATTTGAAAGAGCCCTTAGTCACTACTTCAGGGTTGCTGCTCCAGAGCTGAAAGAGGAGAAAGCTATGCTCTTGGAAGAATGGCTGAACTTGGAGAAAGAATTTGGTGAACTTGGAGATGTTGCTTCGGTGCAATCCAAGATGCCAAAAAAACTGAAGAGGCGGCGGCCTATTGTAACCGAGGATGGCCCTGCTGGGTATGTGTTAAAATATCCATATCTTCTTTTTCATGATTGTTATGTTAGTTTGAAAATTTGAGTGATAACATCAAATTGATAACCTTTGACCCTTCAGGCCGTTGATAAATTGTTTCAGAAGGCCAAACTGAAATCTACTTGATAATTATGTGGTTATGTCATGCCTTTTTCTGTTAATTATGTCCTTCACTGGGGTGCCTTGGATTTATTCTCCCCACTTATTTTGACTAAACTAAACTGAACTGAAAGTTGCTGAAGTGAACTGAATTGAAAAGTTTAAACTTTTTGTTTAAACTTTTTGTTTAATTGTTTAATCAAAACCCTATCAATATTGAACGTTTATGAAACTAGATATTGAGACCTTTCCAATGATATATAACAATAACTAACCGTGGATATCGGGATCAAAACTTATTATGTCCTTAAGTTACGAGCTAAATTGAGAAAGTTGAACTGAGCTGAAAGTAAGAAGGTTTTAGAAGTTCGGGAGAACATGCCCTACTTTATTGTGTCTGTGACCAAGTTTTTTGAATTTTTAGTTTTTAAAATAGGATCATGTTGCATTACTTGTCCTTCACTAGGCTTCACTAAGATGTCTTCCTTTGTTGTCTCTTTAACGAAGTTCCTTATTGTTATTTAAAAAAAAACATATACGTTACCTTACTTGTCCTTCACTACTCTTTAATGTTTCAAACTTGTGAAAGTTACATATTCAGGATGAAACACTGAAGTCTACCCAAAAAAATTTCTTTAAAGAACAATCTTTGTTTCATTATGAGGTGTATTTTTCCTAATTAGAAAACTTGCTCTCTTTTGGTTCCTTCAGTGAGTTGTCAATCACTTGATGCATACATGACTCCATGTGAGTGAAGAATGCCCAAAGAAGGTGGCTTGAAACATCTTTAGCTGACCTGTGTAAACACCTCATATTGGTTTGGTACTTTGGTTCTATCATGAGTGTGATTATGCAAGAAGGATTTGTTTAATTATGTTGACTTAAATCACTTTATAGTTGCTTTCTTTTCCCGGATGTGTGGCTTTACTGCGACCTTATTGCAGATTTCTTATTCTGAACCTCTACAATTTGACAGGTTCGAGGAGTACTTCGAATACTGGTTTCCCGATGAAAGATATTCATTAAACCTTGACCTCATGAAAGCTGCTTACAAATGGTATAAGGAGCTCTAGGGATGATGATTGACGTGGATCTTGCTCTGTCAGTGGCCGCAATTATGTATATTTCAGCATAATTATTTCCAAAATAATCTTTCATTGATTCCACCCACAATTACCTTATTTATTCTTGTTAATTTTGGAGATTAATAGTTAGCGACTAATAGCACACTGCCACCTATAGTGCTTAATCATTGTGGATGTTTTTTTTTTACGTTTTCTCTTTGCGGTTACTCATTTAATAATATATTTAATAAACATTAGCATCAACTGTAATAATATTAATATGGTGGATGTACTCATACAATAATAAAGATAACTCCATTTCTCGTACCCCTTTTCTCTCTTATTTACAATAGTTACAACTTATAAACATGGTTACATAGGATCACTTTGATGTTAACTTTAATCAAGATAAAACATGTGTGCTCAAACATATTAGCCTTTTAATGAAGTTGGATCAGCAATCGTCATGGAATAGCTAACAAATAAAAGATACAAAATATGAAAATAGTAGTTTATCTCTTTATGGATGTGAATTAGACCTGATAATCGAGTCGGTCGGGTTTCGGGTTCGTTCATTGCTGGTTTGTAATTTTCGGGTCATTTTCCGGTCGGGTCGAGTTTGACCCAACAGGTTTTGCACATTTTGTTTTGTTCGATAAAAAAATTATTTTATCAATATTTAAACATTTTTTCAACTTTTTTTTCCGAAAACCATTATTATTTTATATATATTTTACTAATTAAAATCGTAAAATGTACATTTATAAAATTTTATTGGACAAATGGGACGTTTCGGTCGGTTTCGAGTTCAACTCAGATTTTACGGTGTTTCTCGGGTTCAGTTAGTTTGGGTTTCGGTCGAGTTTTTCGTATTCGTAACACAGTTTCTTCGGGTCGGGTAAGTTTCTGTCGGGTCTAATGTAAACCCATCAAATATACGAATTCGTGGGTGTGAATCGTTTTACTACTTTTTTTTATGGGATTTTTATTGCTAATCTATCAGTAATTAGTCCAATGACAAACTTGGTCTCTAATTCAGTCAGTGCCTTTCAAATCTTCATCCCACCAAACAGTCTACTAGAGTTGATCAGTTGAAATAAGAATTATGTGCATGTCACGTGACTTTAGTAAGGGTAAAATGGATAGTTCAGGTTATTTAGTGGTATTTGACCAAACTAACCATGTTTCATACATTGTTAACCCTTTTCTTGTCTATATTTATCAAAACAACTTTTGATTTATCTGCTCACTTCACTTATCATTGCATGATAGTTAAAAAAAAGCTAGGAAATTATCAAAATTCAAAAACCCATGATCTCATTTGTGTAATAATGCTTTCTAATTATCTTTCTTCACTTGCATGATCATTTCCCAAATGGGTTTTTGAGTTTATGGGTGAAAGATTAAATCTTTACAAGTTTCGAATAAAGAAGTGACCTTTTCTCAGTAAAAAGTAAGAAACTTTAAGCATTATTCTTTTCTCTGCATACTTTTGGGATTAAGAACACTGGACAATTGTTTACATGCAGGCAAAATAAAAGAGACAGATAAAGAGAGGGAGGGAGAGAGAGAGAGAAGAATGGGTTCATTGGAGAAACTAGGAAGGAGGACCCTGGAGACTGATTCACCAGTCATGGTTCAGGTGATAATACTAAGATCATTATTATTATATGAAATGGATATGATCATATTAGTTGTTATGATGTTTTGATATGAAATTGGAAATGGGTTTGTTTTGGATTTGTTTAATCTGTGCTGTATGTAGTTCCTTTATGTTTCTGTTGTGAAGTGATTCTGTTTTTGTAACTGCAGATACATGAACTGTACAGGAATACCAAAGATGCTGTGTCTTTAGGTCAGGTTAGTCTCTCCTTTGCTTATTTTCTCAATTGTCATATCATTACCCGGCTCAATTTTTGGATGCATGGTCAATTGGTCAGTGTGCTAAGTTTAAACCATACCAATATATCTCATGGTTGTCTGACAGAAAATGTAGCTCTACTTGCTGGTGATTTTTAGGATCTTGATGAATTACTTTTAAGTCGCGGCCTTGATCTTCAATCTTAGCTTTTTGTGCTGGTATTATAGCTGCAGGCTAAGTAGTTTGCTTCTTTGCTGCATATTGTACCTTGATCATTCCTGAGCTTGTACTAGGTCTTCTTTATCTAATCATATTATTATGTGCTTTTCCATGGATGGATCGTTACGTATAAATTTATTAATAAAGGCCATGCCTGGATTGGGAGTACTTATTAAGGAGGTTAGAGGTATACAATGAAAAACGGAGAGGTGGAAGTGGTGGTGGTTGGAGGAAGAATAAAGGAGGGAGAAATGGGGGAATTGTTACTGCCAAATAGGAAAAGAATTATTCACAGCGAGAGGGCTTGAATCTATTACCCTCATTTGGAGCGACTGGCTACTCTCTCTTCTTCACTTTCTTCAATCAACCAAATGACTCGGCCACCAGCTCCACCTCCATTCTTTTATTTTGAATTGTTATCACTCCTTGAATGATTACCCTCAAACCAGGAGTGGCCTACGAATAGATTTTGTGGATGTAGCTATTTTACACAGGAAATAGCCCCGTGTCCTCTTTTGTTAGGGGAACTTTGATTATGAAATTGATTTTACTTTACATTTCTGGAGGCCTTCTTTTTGACATTTATGTTCCGGACATTATTTTGTATAGGGCGTGGTATATTGGCAGCCGCCAAAGCAAGCGTTGAATAAAGTAAAAGATCTTGTGTTTGACCCTAAAATTAGTCGTTATGGGTCTGATGAAGGTCTTCCTGAGCTCAGAGAGGCCTTGATGCAAAAGGTAATGTCTGAGTTTCATCACTGTCATGTCTGTCAAGTTTAATATATTCTGCAGAAGGGTCTGTGAGATTTATGATGCTTTAATGAACTTATCTTCTGGGTTGAGTATTTGAAAATTGGAATTGCATAATATAGTGTACTAGAACTTCTCGGATACTGGTTAAAATGGTGCCAGTTCTCATCCATTAATTGTTGGTAATTTCAGCACAAATGATTAAAGTTTGTTCATCTTGTAGATGGGTTCATGTTATCGTGTTCTTCAATAAAAGCCCTCTCAAAGTTGTTACTTGAAGTAGCAGTTGTTTCAGTCATTGCATTTAGATCTATGCCAGATTTATGAGGTTGTTCTTGCAACTAGATCAGTGGTTCTCCCAATGTTTCTAACTTTGCATCATGCTGATTACTATCAAGATTCCTGTTTAGAGGGGACTGCTTAGCTTTTGCAGTTCGCCAGTTTCTATGTTTGCCAGATATCAATTCCTCTTTCACACTGTTGCTTCCATGATGCCATCATTTTGTTGAAGACTGGTAGTGAACTGATGAGTTTTTTGTTTTACAGTTAAGGAGAGAAAATAACTTGAATAAATCAAAAATCATGGTTACAGCGGGTGCAAATCAGGTAATTGGACTATTTATCTCTTTATTGTTTTTGATCTTTCTGCTGTCGTTTCTCTCGTAGGCGTTGATTGTTTTCTTTCATAACGCATTATGCCATATTTGATTCTTTGACAAAACGTAAACAACTTTACCTTCATCTTGTACTCCTTTCACATTGTTTTTAGGACGTCTATTGTTTGAAAATTGTCCAAATGTAGGTGATCTGTGTTGTCTTTGTTTAGGTCTTTTCCAATTTTCTACCCTGTAACTAGCACTTATTTTCATCAAACAACTTATCTGTGTGTAGTATGGTCTTGGTTTCAGTAGAGCTCTCCTCCATGAGGTGCATTTAGATTACCTCATGGATAATCTTGCAATCCAAGATTAAGAATTTTGTTTAAGGATACACTCGTTCTTCAGAGCTGCTGATACTGTTGCTTCAACATTGTCAGGCATTTGCAAATCTTGTGCTGGTACTATGTGATTCTGGGGATTCTGTAGTTATGTTCGCTCCCTATTACTTCAGCTCGTACATGGCCTTTCAAATGACTGGTGTCAGTAACATACTGGTTGGCCCTGGTGATCCTGAGACTCTCTACCCTGATGTAGGTGAGAAGCCTTATGAATAATGTCTAGTCCTGCAGCACATCCTATCACTGAATATGCACGTGCAGGATTAGTGTTGTTCTTATTTAGCATATTGGCTTTGCTCCACCTGTATGTTCAACTGTGGTGCATAATTAGATCAGAGGCTGTGTCCTTCAATTGCATATAATTTCTCTTTGGTTTCTCGTGTTCCCCAGGGTGGGGTTAAGGATTAGAATGTCCTGAGGAAACTTGAGACTTTCATATTCTTATTGTAGCAGTTACTGTTATAGTGTGTCTGAGAAGCTTGGTCCAAGATGATTGAGTTAAATTGCTGTTCAGAAATGATTTCTTCTTTGATGTAAGTCATTTTGGTAACTATTGTAGTGGATGCTACTGAGACCAATACGTTCAGACTCTGTCACTGGGTTACATTTCTGTTGGATGGACTTAAGCCCATTTGGGAGGGACTGTTTTTATCCTGGACTTATCATATGCCATCTTGATTTTAAGTTTTCTCTTTGCTGAACTTGTATTCTTTCATTTATGGTTCACTCAACCCCCAGGACATCCCTCCGCAAGCTAAGGTCACAATTTCTGTTTGGTGACTATGGTGAGTGCATGAAGGCTTTCCTTTTTCGAGATCCAAGGCTATTTAGCTTGCCTGCCCTGAATTGCTCTCCCACCATTATATACGACCACTGTTTGGATCAGGAGTACTGAAAGAAGATATATTAAGTGAAGAATATTTTGAAAGTTTGTAAAAGGGTTCTTTTCACCTATATTTTGGATGATTTTTATACCTACATACTGCCAACTCTGAATGGTTTGTTTTATCATGATTGTTCGTATCTCTTTTCTCTTACTTAAACACATCCTGGGTGTCGATCATTATACTAACAATGAGCTAAGGAGTGCATTTATTGATTGATGGTTAGCATTTTTTTGTGTGGTACTCTAACCTGAACTTCTTGAGTGATATGATTGTCAGACTGGCTTGAGCAAACTTTGAAAAAAACAAGCCCACCACCAAAGGTGGTTTCTATTGTGAATCCTAGTAATCCATCAGGAACTTACATACCAGAACCTCTTCTCAAGGTCATTTTCTCCTATCATCGTCCCTGAAGTCCTTCCATTTCATTCCTCTTTTTAAAAATGCGGTTACTTGTTTGATTCTTCTCTCCTCTTTCCTTGTGCAGAAAATTGCTGCTCTTTGTAGAGAGGCTGGCTCTTGGCTTATTGTAGATAATACCTATGAGTAAGTCTTGCCTCTCATTATTGCATAAAACTGCTTGGCTGTCCTGTTTAGATGTTACTGGAAAATTGTTCGGTGTTTAGACCATTATACTGAGTTAATTGTCTACGTTCCACTGTTGCTTTGACTAAACTCTATGATGTCATTAGCCAAAAAAAGAACAATATGTGTTTCAGTTTCAAATTATAGGAAACTGATGTAGGGTTCTAAAAAAAGGAGCTAGAGACACCAACTGCAGTTGAAACAGAAGGGTGGGATTGGAAGAAGCTGCAGTGGCTCTTTGGGACAGAACTACTTGTTCGTGAGTGAGGTGGAATTTATTTTGGGGCAACTTCAATAGAAACTCTCCACGCTTCCTGCAAGATTGGATTATGGTTTGTGAAATACCAACACAGAAGTTGGCTAGAAAACAAAAAGGAATTCCTGGGTATAGTAGGGTGGAGTGGTGAACATTCAAAGTGCTGTGAGCACATTAGCTATTTGACTGGAATGTGACATTGTCAGATTTGGCTCATTTAAATTGGACTGGAGATAAGTTCCAAACTATCTCCTCCAGCTGCTGTTGAAGAAAATAAAATTTCTTTAACTAGAAGAGTTTGAAGGCTCAAGGATCGCAGGCAATGCATGACTGTGTTGTCCAAAATTAATTTACCAAAACCCTCGATGCTGACCAGGTTTTTTAGTATCTTGTAGCTGCACACATATTCCATCTCAGGCTCTTTCTGTTTTCTTCGGCTGTGCTCATTGTGCCTTTAGTTTTTAATTCTTCTAGTTTGTTTGCCATTTTTGCTATGTAGGGGAGCTTTCCATCTCTTTTTGAACTCCCAATGGTCCACCTCCGACCCCTTAAAGCTAGATTATACTTAACTGCTGACGACTGCACCTTTGTCAGACTTTTGATTAGGTGTAAATTTTGACTTGGTCTTAGATAAGTGTGTTGAATCTAATTTTCTGAAAGGATGTTCCTGTCCATTTCTAGAAAGGAAAAATCTTGAAAACATGGAGAGAAGGGTGGGGGTTTCTGAAGGAATGTTGCACAGTATTGAATTGTCAATAGTCTATCCTGAAAATGGAAACTGGAGTATAATCATGTTCGTATGTTACCGAAGTGCTTATTCTTTCTGCTGTCATCTGGTCTTCCCCTGCTCCGGAATATAAACATGTATAGCACTTTTATTCATTACGGCTTTCACTTTTCATTACAGGAGAACTATGACATATTGGCGTTTTTTTTCTTGATTCACTTTGTAGGTATTTCATGTATGATGGACGGAAGCACTCATGTGTTGAAGGAGATCACATTGTCAATGTTTTCTCGTTCTCAAAAGCCTATGGAATGATGGGATGGCGTGTTGGTTATGTAAGTAGATTTACTTTCAAATTAGAATTTCTAAATCTGTGTGTCCAAGGGGTAACTTTTACTCCATCCCCCCCAGCGTGTAGACTACTTTCATCTGCGTATTTGTGTTCACCTAAGAGTAGTAATTGGTAATGTCAGAGCTGGACGCTTTTTTACTCTATACATTCTTGCTCGTGATTGTCAGAATTCCAGAACTATATTCTTACTACTGGTCAAGTTAGCTAACTTTTTGACCCTGTTGTCCAAATTTATTAAGATTGGCAAGCTTCTGTTTGTCTGAACTTTTCACATCTTTGTTTCGAAAATCGAAATTCTCCCTTTGGATAATACGTTACCTTAGTTTCATATCTTTTTGTCATGCAGCACTGTGAATTACAATTTGATGTATTAGAAGCAAGTTTGATGTATTAGAAGCATTTTTTATGCATCAAATGCTATTTTAATCTGAATCAATGTTTCTAACTTGGTATGTATTATATGGCTGCTAGTCTATCATCATTTTTCAACCCCGGGTTTTCTCTCTTATGCGTGCAGATAGCATATCCTTCAGAGGTAAATGGTTTCTTGGAACAGCTACTTAAGGTGCAAGATAACATCCCTATATGTGCGTCAATTATCTCCCAATACTTAGCCTTGTTCTCCCTAGAAATGGGAACCGACTGGGTGAAAGACAAAGTCAAGGACCTAGTCAAGAACAGAGAGCTGGTAAAAGACGCACTTTCAATCTTAGGAAAGGATTCCGTAAAAGGAGGAGAAGGTGCCATCTATTTTTGGGTGAAGCTTCCTGAAAATATCTCTGATGACTTCAAGGTGGTCTACTGGCTCGCTCGGCGGCATAAGCTGATAGTTATCCCAGGAAGTGGTTTTGGGTGCCCAGGTCACCTCAGAATTTCGTACGGGGGCTTGCCAGAAGCCGAGACTGTTGTTGCTGCTGAGAGGCTCAGGAACGGAATGGAGGAGTTGTTGAGGGATGGAATGGTTGACGAATAATTTGGAAACTGAAGATTCCTTTAGTCGACAACCCACCCGACCACCCAAACGCACCCAACAACTCGGCCACTTGAGACTTAAATAACAACCTTCGTCCAACGGGACATCTTATTTCGTAAACAACCAGCCACGATGGAACTCCGTCTTATTGCTGAAACTATTTGGAAATAGATGAGTACTCCGTATAAGCTTATTTATGATGTTAAGTTGATTGTGATTTAAGTTCAGTCCATTCCTTTTTAATTGAGCTCGCAACTTGCGAACTTACTTGCGAACTTACATAAGAAGTGTTAATGTCGATATCGATTCATAGTTATTAATATATCATAGAAAATGTCTCTCCATATAGTTTCGTAAACATACGATATTGATATAGTTTTTATAAGTGATTAAGTGGTAAAACAATTACACAAAAACTTCAAAAGAAAATTCCAGCTCTGAAGAACAGATTCATACAACAATCCCAATGAATCCTATCTCAAAGAACAGATTTATACCATTAGCTTAAAATTCGGCCTCAGTTCTTCCCTTTACACTGAAAAAAATATTTAATCAAATTTCAGCCAGGCATAAAGTTACTAAAACTCCAAAATCCAAAATGAAAAAGTTCACAACCTTTCCCTCCTCTCTTGTCTTTATCTGCCCCTTCACTTTCTCTAACATTACTTACATTTTCTTTTTTAACTCTGCATATCATCGCATGACAGTGAAAGCAAAAATAAATGACAACTTTCGAAAACCCATGACCTCATGGTGGTGTAATCATGCTTTCTACTCATCTTTCTTTACTTGCATGATCATTTCCCACATGGGTTTTTGAGTTTATTGCTCAAAGATTAAATCTTTCATGTTTTGGATAAAGAAGTGACCTTTTCTCAGTAAGAAGTTAAGACAACTTTTACCATTATTCTAAAAGAGAGAGAGAGAGAGGAATGGGTTCATTAGGGAAACTAGCTAGGAGGACCCTGGAGACTGATTCACCAGTCCTGGTTCAGGTGATCATATTATGTTATGATGTTCTGATATGAAACTGCAAATGGGTTTGTTTTGTTTTTGTTTATATTTATGTTTCTGTTGTGAAGTGATTCTGTTTTTGTAAGCTTCCTGCAGATACATGAACTGCACAGGAATACCAAAGATTCTGTGTCTCTAGCTCAGGTTAGTCTGTCTTATCCTTTGCTTACTTTCTTTAATTTATCATGTGACTTCTGTTGGACTACCTGGGTTATTTTTTGGATGCATGGCCTTCATTGTGTTAAGTAATAAGGCAGAATGAAGCCAGATTAAACTTTCGCGGGTCATCTAAAAAACAGCCTCCTTCGGGGTAAGGCTACGTATATCAGACCTCCTCGGTACCCATCTGAGCAAAAGGGGCTTTGGTGTCCCAAACGGTGTACCAATCCGTGTACCACTCCAATTTCACCCTTTCGTGATTTGTTAATGCTTTTCTTTTAATCCAATAATAAACCATGGACGGTTGAGATTGAAGTGGTACACAAAGTGGCACACCATTGTGGGACACCAAAGTCAGACTGCCCTGGGATGGGATATCACTGGGTTGTTGTTGTTGTTGTTGAAGCTAGTTGTAACTATGTCAATTAATCTCATGGTTGTCTGACAGAAGAGGTAGTATATATATGCTCGGAAGTAGCAGTAATTAGGATCTTAGTGAATTACATTTAGTCAAAGCCCTTGATCTTCAATCTTATGGTTTTATAGCTGCTAGGCTATGTGGTTGGGTGCTTATTACCCTGATCATTCATGAGCTAATTATTCTAGGACTAATATATTAGTGGTAAGAATACAATTTGTGGTTATAGTTATTTCAGACGGGAAATGGCCTCGTGTCCTCTTTGGTTTCCAGTTTCCTACATCGATTCAATGACGAGGCCACTCACCCGTTGCCAATTGGTTTTGGGTTGGGACTTCTCTTGTGTTGTGGACATCTCATAGCCCATTTAACTAAATAAATTAATAAGTTCTTTCATGAACTTTGATTATGAAATTGATTTTGCTTTCGATTTCTGGAGGCCTTCGTTTTTAGCGTTATGTTGTCCGGACATTATTTTGTATAGGGCGTGGTATATTGGCAGCCGCCAAAGCAAGCGTTGAATAAAGTAAAAGATCTTGTGTCTGACCCTAAAATTAGTCGTTATGGGTCTGACGAAGGTATTCCTGAGCTCAGAGAGGCCTTGATGCAAAAGGTAATGTCTATGAGTTTCATCGGTGTCAAGTTTAATATATTCGGTAGAAGCTTCTGTGAGATTTATGATGCTTTAACAAATTTATCTTCTGGGTTGAGTATTTGAAAAATTGAATTGCATAGTAAAATTTACTAGAACTTCTCGGTTACTGGTTAAGATGGTGCCAGTTCTCATCCATTAAGTGTTGGTAATTTCTGCACAAATGATGGAAAGCTTGGAACCTTGGATTAGGTACATCTGGGAGATAAGGTGTTCATGTTATCGTGTTCTTCAATAGAAGTCCTCCCAAAGATGTTACTTGAAATGGCAGTGCTAGTAGCAGTTGTTCCAGTCATTGCATTTAGATGTATGTTAGATTTATGAGGTTGTTCTTGCAAATAGATCAGTGGTTCTCTTGTCTCACCCAAAGTTTCTAACTATGCATCATGCTGATATTACTATCAAGATTCCTGTTTAGAGGGGACTGCTTAGCTTTTGCAGTTTGCCAGTTTCTATTTCTTGCCATATTCCATATATCAATTCGTCTTTCACGCTGTTGCTTCCATGATGCCATCATTTTGTTGAAGGCTGGTAGTGAACTAATGACCTTTTGTTTTACAGTTAAAGAGAGAAAATAACTTGAATAAATCAAAAATCATGGTTACAGCTGGTGCAAATCAGGTAATTGGACTTTTTATCTATTTATTTTAATTCTTTCTGTGTCTTTCTGTTGACCTTTCTCTTGTAAGCGTTGATTGTTTGACATAACGCATTATGCAATATTTGACTCTTTGACAGAACGTCGAAAACATTACCTTGACTCAACTTCTGTGATTTGAATACTGTCCAAAAGTAGTTGATCTGTGTTGTCTTTGTTGAAATCTTTTCCAATTTTCTACCTGTAAGTAACACTTCTTTTCATCGAACAACTTATCTGTGTTTACTGAATTACTGTGTAGTATGGTTTTGGTTTCAGTAGAGCTCTCCAGCATGAGGTGCACTCAGATTACCTCATTGATAATCTTGCAATGCAAGATTAAGAATTGTGTTTAAGGATTCACTACCTTTTTTTTCCTTTTCTTCAGAGCCGCTGAGACTGTTGTTTCAATAATGTCAGGCATTTGTGAATCTTGTGCTGGCACTATGTGATTCTGGGGATTCTGCAGTTTTGTTCGCTCCCTATTACTTCAACTCGTACATGTCCTTTCAAATGACTGGTGTCAGTAACATACTGGTTGGCCCTGGTGATCCTGAGACTCTCTACCCTGATGTAGGTGAGAAGCCTTACGAATTATGTCTAGTCCTGCAGCACATCCTATCACTGAATATGCACGTGCAGGATTAGTATTGTTTACGTGAGCATATTGGCTTTGCTCCACCTGTATGTTCCACTGTGGTGCATAGTTAGATCAGAAGCTGTGTCCTTCAATTGCATATAATTTCTCTTTGGTTTCTCGTGTTCCCCCAGGGCCCAGGGTGAGGTTAAGGATTAGAATGTCCTGAGAGAACTTGAGAATTTCATATTATTCATGTAACAGTTACTGTTATAGTGTGTCTGAGAAGCTTGGACAAGGATGATAGAGTTAAATTGTTGTTCGAAATGATTTCCTCTTTGATTCAAGTCATTTCAGCAACTATTTTAGTGAATTCTACTGAGACCAAAATGTTCAGACTCTGTCACTAGGTTGCATTTGTGCGGATGGGCTTTGCGAGGGCCTGTTTTTTTATCTTGGACTTATCATATT
>ONZK01003650.1:93267-104180 GCA_900322385.1 Pharnaceum exiguum
CTTTTTTTTCTTCTCGTTCCCTCGCCCCCCCCCCCCCCTGCAGGGCAGCCCTCCGCAAGTTTAAATAAGGTTACAATTTCTGTTTGGTGAGTGCATGAAGGCTTTCCTTTATTGAGATCCATGGCTATATAGCTTCCCTTCCCTGAAGTTTCACACCATTTTATACAACCACTATTGGGATCAGGAGGACTGAAAGAAGATATATTAAGTGAAGAATATTTTGGAAGTTTGTAATGCTGTGGATGATTTTTATACCCACATACTGCCAACTCTTAATGTTTTGTTTGATCATGCTTGTTCGTATCTCTTAACTCTTACTTAAACGTGTCCTGTTGGGTGTCAATCAGTATGCTGACATTGAGCTAATGAGTGGATTTATTGAATTTCATTATAGTTAGCATTTTCTTGTTTAGTATTCTAAGCTGAACTTCTTGAGTGATGTATGATTGTCAGACTGGCTTGAGCAAACTCTGAAGAAAACAAGCCCACCGCCAAAGGTGGTTTCTATTGTTAATCCCGGTAACCCATCAGGAACTTACATACCAGAACCTGTTCTCAAGGTCATTTTCTCCTCTCATCATCCCTGAAGTCCTGCCATTTCATTCCTCTTCTTAAGAATGTGAATGCTTGTCTTGATCCTTCTCTCCTCTATATTTGAGCAGAAAATTGCTGATCTTTGTAGAGAGGCTGGCTCTTGGCTTATTGTAGATAATACCTATGAGTAAGTCTTACCTCTCATTATTGTTCAGTGTTCATTAGAGCCACTGAGTACTGACATCATCACCTGTTTATGAGGCAGTCTAAATAAACCTTAACCCAAGAAAATATTATTGAACTTGATTAATTGTCTACCATCCACTGTAGCTTTGACTAAAATATATGATGACTTAGCCCAAAAATAGAACAATTTGTGTTTCTAGTACAATTTATAGGAAACTGATGTACGGTTGTAAAATAAAAAGAGCGAGAGACGCCAACCACAGTTGAAACAGAATGGTGGGATTGGAAGAAGCTGCAGTGGCTCTTTGGGACAGAACTACTCGATCGTGAGTGAGGTGGATTTTGTTTTGGGTTAACTTCAATGGAAACTCTCCACGCTTCCTGCAATATTTGATTATGGTTTGTGAAATGCCTACATATAAGTTGATTTAAAAAGAAAAGGGAATTCCTGGGTAAAGTAGGGTGGACAACACATTAGCTGTTTGAATTGAATATGTGTCGTTGTCAGAGTCGGCTCATTTAGATTGGACTTGAGATAAGTTCCAAACTATCTCCTCCAGCCGCTGTTGAAGAAAATAAACCTTTTTCTACTTTGATGGTGACCTGGTTTTTGAGTATCTTGTCGTTGCCCGCGTATTGCGACTGAGTCTTTTGGTTTTCTTTGGCTGGTCTCTTTATGCCTTTAATTGTTCTAATTTCTTCTAGTTTGTTTGTCGTCGCGTTTGCTAGATTCATTTTCTATGTAGGGGAGCTTTCCATCTCTTTTTGAACTCCCAATGGTCCATCGCCGACCCCTTGCAGCTAGATTATATGGAGTACTTATCTGCTGACGACTGCACCTTTTCAGACTCCTTTGATTATGTGTAAATTTGACTTGGTCTTAGACTCTTAAGTGTGTTGAAACTAAATTTCTGAAAGGATGTTCCTGTCCATTTTTAGAAAGGAAAAAACTAAAATAAAAAAGAGAGAAGGGTGGGGATTTCTGAAGGAATGTTGCACAGTATTGAATAGTCGTCTATCCTGAAATTGAAACTAGAATGTAAGCATGTTCGTATGTCGCGGAAGTGCTTATTCTTTCTTCTGTGATCTGGTCTTCCCCTTCTTCGGAAGTTAAACATGTATAGGCTCTTATTCATTTACGGCTTTTACTTTTCATTACAGAAGAACCATGACATATTGGCGGTTTTTTTTTTTCACTTTTAGGTATTTCATGTACGATGGGCGGAAGCACTCATGTGTTGAAGGAGATCACATTGTCAATGTTTTCTCATTCTCAAAAGCCTATGGAATGATGGGATGGCGTATTGGATATGTAAGTGGATTTACTTTCCAATTTCTAAATCTGTGTAGCCGAGGGGTAACTTTTATCCTCTCTCTCTCTCTGTGTGTGTGTGTGTGTGTGTGTGTGTGTGGTTGGGTAGACTACTTGTGTTCACCTAAGCATAGTAGCTTGCTAATGTCCGAGCTGGATGCTTTTTCACCCTTACATACTTGCTCATGATAGTCAGATTTCCAGAACCTTGCTACTGGTCATATCAGATAACTTTTTGACCTTGTTGTTGAAAATTATTTAGCTTGACAAGCTTCTGTTTGTCTGAACTTCACATCTTTGTTTCAAATATCTCCATTTTGATGCTAGTTATCTTAGTTTCATATCTTTTTATCATTCAGCAGTGTGAATTACTTTTTGATGTATTAGCAGCATTTTGATGCATTCAATGCTATTTTAATCTGAAACAAACGGATTGTTGCTTACTCGCTATGTATATATGTATCATCATCTCGACCCTGGGTTATCTCTATTTCGCATGCAGATAGCATATCCTTCGGAGGTAAAGGGTTTCTTGGAACAGCTACTTAAGGTGCAAGATAACATCCCTATATGTGCGTCAATTATCTCCCAATACTTGGCCTTGTTCTCCCTAGAAATGGGAACCGATTGGGTGAAAGACCAAGTCAAGGACCTAGTCAAGAACAGAGATCTAATAAAAGAAGCACTTTCAGTCTTCGAAGAGGAATCCGTAAAAGGAGGAGAAGGTGCCATCTATTTTTGGGTGAAGCTTCCTCAAAATATCTCTGATGACTTCAAGGTGACCTACTGGCTCGCTCGGCGGCATAAGCTGATAGTTATCCCGGGAACTACTTTTGGGTGCCCAGGACACCTTAGAATTTCGTACGGAGGATTGCCAGAAGCCGAGACTGTTGTTGCTGCTGAGATGCTCAGGAAAGGAATGGAGGAGTTGTTGAGGGATGGAATGGTTGATGAATAATTTGGAAACTGAAAAAAATAAATAAAAGGTTCCTTTTAGAAATGACCAATCATCATTTCAGATGGAAGCTGAAATTTCTGTGTTTCTTTTCTTTTTGTTCACTTTTCTGTTTGTAGATGTACAGAGACTTCGTTCAATAAGCAGAGAAATGTGTAGCATATCTATACATTTCATTCAACCAAGGAAAATAAACGGTAACTTTTTTAAAAAAAAGTGAGCGGCAACTTTTTTTTAAAGATAAGAAATAAATTTATTATTCAAGATTTTATGTATAGAAACCTTTGAGGTTTTTCTCTATAACTCATCCTTTCTCAGTTCTCTTTCAGTAACTTTTTTTTACCACTCAAGGTTGAAAAAATCTATTTGCAAGTAGTTATACACTCCTACTAAATACTTTTTTTTTTTGAGAACCCTACTAAATACTACTTTAATCTTGAAATTATAACATATCAATGTTTAATTCGAAACAATTGATGTCATATGTGTTTATTTTCCTCTTTATCTAATATGACTTGTTGATCATTTAATTGTGAGCCGACCATTTCCAAAGAATTGTGTCATGCATATAATAATTGGCAAAAGAGGTTGTTTGCTTAAGGTGCAATCTGTTTCATAAAAAGTTGCTCGTAATCAGAATCTCAATTTAAGAGTTTGAGCGTTTCATATCTCTTGTTTACATAGTGAATGAATTTCGGTTCAACAAAGTAACAAATTTTGTAAACATTAATTGATGCTGAAGTAATTGTTTTTTCTATATTTTCTTAGTTGTGTTGTAGTCATGGAGTGTATCTTCATTTCCCCTACGATCTTATCTTTTTTAAAGAAAAAATGTGTTTGATGTAATGGGATTGTCTTTTTATGGTAAGAAATTTTATTTCTATGTAGTTTATTCATACAATGGTATGCGGATGGTTTGATCTTGAAAATATTATTTAGTAATGTACTTGTATATGTTTAAGAAGAATTTCAATGTTGAGTGTGTTTTTTTTTCCAGACTGACATGGTTTGTTAATTATAACATAATAATGGTGGTGTCGATATGTGTAATCTCTTTAAAACTTTATTTGTATAAAATATGTCATTATTGTTTGGAAGAGGTTGTTAAAGTGGTGTGACTATTTCATCAAAAGTTTCTCAATTTCCTGAAACTCATATTATAAGTACGAGCGTTTCACGTTCTGTTTCAAATAATGAATGCGTTTCAGTTTCACAAAGTCATCCCCAACGATTTTGTTAGCAATTATTGATTCCGGACAAAGTATTGGTTCTTTTCTCCTTTCTTCTTCTCATTTTTTTTTTTGAATGAAAACAAATTATGAAGCACTTTCCAGGGTAATTAGCAAGCTACCCTCCCCCAACCCTCCCCTAATATATTCACATCAGTTTGTCAAATCAACTAACACATCCAGCTAGTCAAACCCAACTCTTAACTCCAACTAGATGCCAAATAAGCCGGTTATCAACCGGTCTTACTAGAGTAGATTTGGCGTCTCACAATGGTGTACCATCTCGTACACCTAAATTTTGTGTCCACTAGACATACCGGACAGAAGACCAACCTTTTTTTTTTTGGAAGTTGAAGGTGTGTTTTTCATTTTCGGTAATCAAATTAAAACCATTTCCCAATAAAATCATCAATCCGTTACAAATCTTACAATACTCAATTAAATTAAAAACTTCATCAACTTGTCTTGTCTTATTTTTGTTTTGGTAGATGCTTGTCTTGTCTTATTGCACATATTTAATCAATTTTCACCCAGACATTTGTAAACTCCAAAAAAAACTCCCCCGGAAATCGTGAGTGGCTCTGATTTTATTGCAAATCAAAATCAAAACTCCCGTCTTTTCTCTTCTATTGTCTTTTTCTTCCCCCTTTCACTTCACTCTATATAAACGAATCTATTCTTTCCCATTTTTCTTACACAAATCACATCATAATATCACATCATTGCATAAAATGATAAAAATAACACTAACAAAAAAATAAAAAGAAAAACTATTAAATACCCATGATCTGATTTGTGTAATGATGCTTTCTAACCAACTTTCTTTACTTATATGATCATTTCCCATCTGGGTATTTGAGTTTATTGGTGAAAGATCAAATCTTTACATGTTTGGTTAAATATTTGTTAAAAAGATGCCACCTTTTTCCTCTCAGTAAACTGTAAGAAAACTTTTGGCATTATCATGCAATTTTTTATACATTATTATTGCACCAATCATATCATTGCATGCTATTTAATAAAACAAATAGGAAATTATTAAAAACCCATGATCTGATTTCTGTAATGATGCTTTTTGATCATTTCCCATATGGGTTTTTGAGTTTATTGCTGAAAGATTAAATCTTTACATGTTTGGTTAAAGTATTTCTTAACAAAAAGGTGTCACCTTTTATTTGTTCTTAGTAAAAAGTAAGAAAACTTTTGGCACTATTCTTTGCCTTCTTTTTTACGGCTCATGATAAGATTAAGATGAATGAATAAATATTAGTATTTGTTTGTTGTGTTTTGTCATTGCTTGATGATGGATTAACTTAGGATTATAACAAAACAATAACATAACATACCATTTGCTGATTTGCTGGCACAAGAATACAAAAAGAAAAGAGTACAACTGTACAAGACAAAAAGGAAAAATAAAAAAGAAAGAAAGGAAGAATTGTTACATTGGAATTTTCTACCAATTTGGTCAACATTTGTAGGAAACTAAGTTTGGCAAGTTGGGTCAATAGGAATTCTTTTTGTGGGTAGGTGGTGAAATTTCAAAGTCTTTCTTTTTTAAGTCATCATATATTGATATATAGATAAACCTTGCAAAGAATATTTGTGTTTGTAGTTAGCATACTTTTGGGACTGGCATAGCAAAAAGAGGTACAAAGAGAGAGAGAGAGGAATGGGTTCCTTTGGGAAACTTGCAAGGAGGGCCCTGGAGACTGAATCACCAGTCATGGTTCAGGTAATATTATGAAATGATCAAATGAATTTGATGATATTGGTTTTTGTGTTTCTGATGTTTTGATATCATTGTATTTGGAAAACTGGAAATGGGTTTGTTTGGTTTGCCCAAAATGGCTTAAGAACATGTTTCTTTGTTCATTTTAGGCTTATTAAGTTTATGTGTCTGTGAAGTGATTCTGTTTTTGTAAGCTTCCTGCAGATACAAGAACTGTACAGGAATACCAAAGATGCTGTGTCTTTGGCTCAGGTTAGTCTATCCTTTGCTTAATTTCCCTTCATCATGCTATATATATTTTTTTTGATTGCATCATGCTATATTTTTCTGCCTGTATGGTTTGTATGGTGCTTGAAAGAACTCTATTTATGTCGAAGGCTTGGTGACATTGTAACTTGGAAAGAAGTTTGTGATCATGAGTTGTAATGTTTATTCTTTGGTGATGCAATTTGTTAATTCTGCAGAAATTGGTGTGGTGTTAAACATAGTTTTCAGGCAAACCAATTTGTCCTGGGGAAAGTGCTCCATCTTGATTATTTTTTTTGGTGTTGGAAACATTGTGAAAACTATCTAATTTATTGGCTGTACTCATTGAGTCAAAAGAATCATCTATGATTATTAGTCATGATCATAGAAGTGTAGAGAGTTGGACGAGTGCATGGTCTTCATTGTGTAAGTAGGATAGCAAGAGGAAGCTAGTATTGAACTATGCCAATTAATGTTGTGGTTGTCTGACAGAAGAGGTTGCTTAACTTGAAGTGCTTGCATACCTTCTAATGTATATGATTAGAGGTAATAGTTTGCAAGTACCATGGTGGTGGTTATTAGGATCTTGATGTACTACTCTCTATGTCGTGTTCTTATCTTCAATCTTAGCTTTTTCTTGTTGGTATTATAGCTGCGAGGCTATGTGGTTGGCTGCATATTTTACCCTGAGCATTCTTCCTGAGCTTGTTCTAGGTCTTTATCCAACCATTTCATTTACTTTTTCATGCACAGATCAGCAAGTCGTATACATTAATGTTAAAAATAGATTTGTGTATTACGACATGGAATAGCCTCGTGTCCTCTTTTGTTTGGATTTAATTTTTTTGACTTATGTTCTTTCCGTTTAATTTACTTAATTGACTTTCCTTTAGATCTCTGGAGGACTTTTTTGACATTTTGTTGTCTGAACATTATTTTCTATAGGGTGTGGTATATTGGCAGCCACCAAAGCAAGCGTTGAATAAAGTAAAAGATCTTGTGTTTGAGCCTAAAATTAGTCGATATGGGTCTGACGAAGGTATTCCTGAGCTCAGAGAGGCCTTGATGCATAAGGTAATACTTTCAACTGTGTCAAGGTTAATATATTTAGCAGAATAGAATTGTACCGCTTCAATCGATCTCATCACCTGGTTTGTGAATTTGACCATTCAAAATGCATAACAAAGTGTGCTGGAACTTTTCGGTCACTGGTGAAGATGGTTGCCAGTTCTCATCCACTAATTGTGGGTAGTTTCTGCACAAAAGATAAAAAGCTTGGATTGGGCATATCTGGGAGGTATTAGTTTATGTCAACGGGTTCTTCAATAAAGGCCTCTAAAAGTTGATACTTGAGAAGGCAGCGGTAGTAACAGTTGTTCCAGTCATTGTATGCTTCAGCTTCTTGTACATTAGTGCATTTAGATGCATCTTAGTTTTGCGAGGTTGGTTCTTGCAGCAGATCAGTGGTTCTCTTGTCTTAGTATGACGCACCACGCTGATTACTATCAAGTTCCTGTTCAGAGGGTACTGCTTAGCTTTTGCAGTCCCCCACTTTCTTTACTCACTTGCCATATATCAAGACCTCTTTCACGCTGTCGGATCCATCATCATTTTGATGACCGGTTGTGACCTCTGATGAGATTTTTGTTTTGCAGTTAAGGAGAGAAAACAACTTGATTAAATCCAAAATCGTGGTTACAGCTGGCGCAAACCAGGTGATTGGAACTGTTATCCTTTTTTTTCTTCATTATGTCTTTTGTCCTTTCGTTGCGCATTATGCCTTATATTATACTTTGACAGAATGTTATAATGTTTCCGAATGTAGTTGTTCTGTGTTGTCTATGTCATTAACACTTATTTTTGTCACACATCTTACCTGTGTGCGTTACGGTCTTGGATTAAGTGGAACTCTCTGCCATGTAGGTTGATGTGGATTACCTCATAGATAATCATGGAATCCTAGATTTAGAACTGTGTTTTAGAATCCGCCTTCTGCTTCCTTTTTTCTCTCTCTCTTTTTCATCCTTCCGAGTCCCTGATGTTGTTGTTTCAATAATGTCAGGCTTTTGTGAATCTTGTGCTTGCACTATGTGATGCTGGAGATTCTGTAGTTATGTTCGCTCCCTATTACTTCAACTCATATATGTCCTTCCAAATGACTGGTGTGACTAACATAATGGTTGGCCCTGGTGATCCTGAAACTCTCTACCCCGATGCAGGTGAGAAGCCTTTTATAAATTTCTGTCTAGTTCTGCAGCACATCCTTTCACTGAATATGAACTTACAGTATTACTGTTGTTAGAGCATAGTGGCTTTGCACCACCTGTATATTCTATTGTAGGACGTTTTTACATTAGACTGTTGTGTGTCCTTTTCCTCATCTACTGCATATAATTTCTCTCGGGATCCCCCAGGGTGGGGTAAAGGATTAGAATCCCTCACGGAACTTCAGAATTTTTATGTGCTTAGATTTATGTAACAGCAACTGGTATAGTGAGTCATAGAAGCTTGGTGAAAGATGGTTGAGTTAAATTGCTGTTAAGAAATGATGGCCTCTTTGATTGAAGTCATTCAGCAGTTATTGTAGTGAAGGCTTCTGAGACCACTATGTTTAGACCCTGTCACTTGGTTACTTTCTGTTGGATGAAACTTACAGCCCATTTAGAGGGATTTCTGTCTTGGACTTAACGTATTCACAATTGATTTTATGCTTTTCATTTGCGGAACTTGCATTCTTCCATTTATGGTTCACCCAACCCCCAGGGAATCCCTCTACAAGCATGAATGAGGTCACGTTTCTGTTTGGTAGGTGCATGAGGGCCTTTATTTCTAAGATCCAAGGCTATAGCAAGCTGTTTTTGTTCCCTGAATTTCTTTCACACCTTTATATACAACCACTATTGAGATCAGGAGTAAATAAGATATGCTATGTGCAGAATGTCTTAAAAGTACATTATCTATTGAATTTATACGCATCCTGCTTGGTGTCAATCATTATGCTAAGATTGAGCTAATTGACTGCATATATTAACATTGATGGTTACGATTCTTATGTAGTATATCAACCTGAATTTCTTGGTTGATGTACTGATGGACAGATTGGCTTGAGCAAACTTTAAAGAAAACAAGCCCACCACCAAAGGTGGTTTCTGTTGTTAATCCTGGTAATCCATCAGGAACTTACATACCAGAACCTCTTCTCAAGGTCATCTTCTCCTCTCACTATCCCCAAAAGTCCCGCTATTTTATTCCTGTTTTTATGATGCACATACTTGTCTTAACGATTCTCTCTTCCTCCTTGAGTAGAGAATTGCTGATCTATGTAGAGAGGCTGGCTCTTGGCTTATTGTAGATAATACCTATGAGTAAGTCTTTTTTCTTTTCTTTCCCTAATAACTCCTCGGCTACCCTCTTTGGGTGTTTCTGGAATTTTGTTCAGTGATTGGACCATAAGAGCTCTTTGTCTGTTTATTGTGCAGTCTAAATTAACTATTGAAAAATTATTGAACTTCTAGCTATATTTTTCAGGTTTCATTGTAGACAGTTTGATGCGGTGTAGCTTAGAATTATCTCCTTGCAGTCATTAGCCAACAACTAGAATGGTGTGTGTGTATCAAGGAAATAATTACTGGAAATAGATGTATGGTTCTAGAAAAGGTGAGAGGGACACCAACAACTAACTGAAGCATTTAAACAGAATGGTGGATATGGAAGTAGCTGCAGTGATTCTTTGGGACAAAAATACTCGATAATGAGTGAGGGAGAACATATTTTAGGCAACCTAAATGGAAACTTCAGGTGCCCTGCAATGTTAGATTTTGTTTTTCGAATTGCCAACATTGCAGGGGTAAAAAAAAGGAAAAGGAATTGGAATTCCTGGGCATAGTTGGGTGGACATCAGCTAATATGAGTAGTGATAGTTCATTATTTCGTTGAAACTTTTAATGGAATGTGACAGAGTTAGAGTTGGCTCTTATAAATCGCATTGGAGATAAGTCCCGAACTCTCTCTTCTAGCATCTGTAAAAAAAAAAAAATTCCTCTCTAGATGAGTTTGAAGGCTAAAGAATTGCAGGCACTGCCATGACCGTTGTCTCTATAATGTAATGACCAAAACTCTTAGATGGTGATCTGGTTTTGGGGTACTTTTTAGCTGCTCACATATTGCATTTGAGACAGTGTGCCTTCAATTATTTTGTTCCATTTTCCCTCTTGTTTCTTCTAGTTTGCTTATTGTCTTTTTTACAAGTTACATTTATGTGTTGGAAGCTCTCCATCTCTTAAAGAAACTCCGAGTGTTCCATTTCCAGCTCCTTGCATTTATCTGCTGACAATTACACCTTTGTTGGAACTTTGTGATTATCGTGTGTGTATGACCTTTGTCTTGGACTCTTAGTGTTTTGATAAACAATATTGCTGCAAGTACGTTACTCTGCATTTGCAGGAGATTTTAAAAAATAGGAAAAAGGAAAGAAATTGGGAAATTCTGAAAGACTTTTGCATGTAATATTCTACCTTGAAAATGAGAACTAGCTATGACAGTATAATCATGTATAGCACTTTAATAGCACTGTTGTTCATTGACGGCTTTCACTTTTCATTGCAGAAGAATTATAACCAATATATGTGGCGGTTCACTTGCAGGTATTTCATGTACGATGGACGAAAGCACTCATGTGTTGAAGGAGACCACATAGTCAATGTATTCTCATTCTCAAAA
>ONZK01003650.1:104603-114960 GCA_900322385.1 Pharnaceum exiguum
GCCCCCCCCCCCCCCCCTCCTCTGATTTCGTGTAGACTAAACTTAATATGTGTATTTGTGTTCACCTAAGAATAGTAGTTTGGTACTGGCTGGCTGGACGTTGTTTACTCGTACGTTCTTGCTTGTAATTGTCATATTCCAGAAGCTGCATTCTTACTATTCGTCACATTAGCTGCCTTTTGACAACTGTTGTTAAAATATACTGTCTGTTACTATGTATACATGTAGTTTTTATGGCTGCTTTTCAGTTAAGATATCTATCATTACAACCCCGGGTTTTCTCTCTTTTGCGTGCAGATAGCATATCCTTCAGAGGTGAACGGTTTCTTGGAACAGCTACTTAAGGTGCAAGATAACATCCCTATTTGTGCGTCTATTATCTCCCAATACCTAGCATTCTTCTCCCTGGAGGTGGGAACTGATTGGGTGAAAGACCAAATAAAAGACTTAGTCAAGAACAGAGAGCTGGTAAAGGAAGCACTTTCGGTCCTTGGAGAGGATTCCGTAAAAGGAGGAGAAGGTGCCATCTATCTATGGGTGAAGCTTCCTGATACTATCCTTGATGACTTTAAGGTGGTCTACTGGCTCGCTCGGCGCCATAAGATAGTTGTTATCCCTGGGAGTGCTTGTGGGTGCCCAGGAAACCTTAGAATTTCTTTCGGAGGATTGCCGGAAGCCGAGACTGCTGTTGCTGCTGAGAGGCTCAGGAAGGGGTTGGAGGAGTTGTTGAGGGATGGAATGGTGGAGGAATAATTTGAAATTAGAAACTTAGATAAATAAAAGGTTCTTTTTTTTCTTTCATAAGGAGGTGTGGTTTGGCATCCAGAAATAACCAATATATTACATTAGTGATTAGTCCATTTGATAGCTGAAATTTCAGGGTTACTCCTTTGTGTTCTCTTTTCTGTTTACTTACAGATGTACAGACTTCATTCTATAAACAGAGGAATATATAGCATGTCTGTACATTCCCTTTCAAGGCTTCAACCAAGGAAAATAAACGTGATGGCTTAAATTTCCTGGAGACCTGGACCATTTCTATATCTGGGCTTGTTATATCAGATCACATTTGTAGCTCTATTGTGTTGTTGAAATGGGTTTGTGCAAAGCTTTGTGGGTTTGCCCTGATTTCTGTTGAGATACTGAAACTTCTGACTAAACCCACTAGACTACTAGAGGCTAGAGCTCCAACCTAAATTCTTAACCAAAGGACAGTAGTTTTTATTTTTGATAGGTGAAGACAGTAATTTTTGTAAACCAAAGCTGATTTTAGTAGTTCAGTCAAATGAGCTTCAAGGTGATAACTTCTTGAACCAATTGGCAATTGGAATACATCCAACTTAACCAACTAGTGGTAACCTTCTCTAAGGGGTTTTTTTTTATTACTTGAAAGTTCTAAAATGAATTTGTAACTAGAATGATCTAAAATGAATTTGTAATTTGGATAATGTCTTTGGGTTTGTTTGGGGGTTGAGTTCAAACAACTTTCAAAGTACTTTCTACTTTCTAGGGCACTTATAATATTTTTAGGTGATTGACAATTTTCTAAAATCAAGGTTAATGAAAAGTACTTTCAAAATGTAGTTGTGCAAGTGTGCAACACACATTTTTGTACAGCTGTTGCAGTAAAACACAACGTACTTTCTGTCAGTGAAATGCTGACTTACCCTTACACAATATAAATCTTAAATGGGGTTGATTTCGCTTTTGAAAACCGAATGACACTACAGTTGGTACTTGCGATTAATCTCAAATTCTCAAAACATGAGAACACACTTATCAATTTTTTCGCCCCTCCCATTTTTCTTTCATTAAAATTTGTGTCATTTATTAAAATGGAATAACAAAAAGAAACTAAAGGAGCTATAATAAGACAATTCCTACTATAACAAGTCAATGAGAAATTCAAAATTACACTTTTAAATCATCATAAATTAACAAATAAATAAATAAAAGTAACAAAACTCAAAAGAGAAAAAAGTAATAATAATTAAAGTGAAATTCAAGAAAGAAACCTCCCCTCCAAATTGATTTCAAGTTTTCAACAAAAAAGCACAAAGCCGTTGTCTAGTCACTAGTCATAAAATCCTCTTAATAATCATAATCTCCACACACAAAAACATTTTAAAATTTAAAAAAATCAACAAACCCCCCACCATCACCAATTAAATCACCACTATAAACAACCAACCTCCAACAGTCGACTAGTCAGTCTAGCACCAAATCTAGAAACAAAAAGAGCGCTTATCATGTCCGTTTAGCTGAACCCCCCAAGGCCAATCTCGTCATTTCCCACATTTCTCCCTCAACCACCGTTAAAAACACTCCCACCACGTCGTAACAACAACAACTAAAAAAACATTTCCATTAGTTAAAAAAAAGAAGAGCAAAATGGTGGAGACGGGAAATACGACGGCGTTAACAGGACTACAAGACCATCTGAAGCTAGCAAGAGAGTACGCTCTAGAAGGACTTTACGACACTTCCGTTATCTTCTTTGACGGCGCCATTGCCCAGATCAACAAGTACGTTCCTTCCTTCCTTTACCTTTACTTACATACTATCCATTTTTCTACCTTTCCCAGATCAACATTATACTCCTACCGATCTAATTAGTTAATAGTTTGGGGTAGTTTGGACCTTTTGGAAATTGGCATTGTCTCATTTTGTTATTAGGAGTAACTTTTTTTTTGACTCGGGTGTGTTTTATTCGTCTGTAAGGTACAAACTTTAATATTATAGACGGATTTTTTGTCTTAATTTCCGAGCCGAATGAAAAAAGAAAACTACCCCACATAGGGTAGTTAGGGCTTGTTCTTTTCACCTTCTAACAAAACTGAGTTGAACTGAAAATAACTGAACTGAAGTGAAAGTAAGTTTTTAGAGGGTGAGAAGAATAGGGTGTTGGTTTGTAGGGAAGGTAGCATGAGATTGGTGTTAAGATAGGTGAATGAGGAATGTAGGAGGAGCTAGGAGGATTAGGGTATTGTGGAAGGAAGCAATTGTACCATGAAAAGACGTGTACGTGGTATTTTGTTATGTGAGTGTGTTGAGTGTAGGTGGTGAAGCTTAAGTGACCACCTAAGTTGGATAGTAGTATAAGGGGAACTAATGAGATTGTTTCGATATGGTGGTAATGGGCTTTGAAGAGTCATCAATGCTTACGAGCACCCGGTGTAACTATACACCCAAAAAAAAAGTTCCTTTAAAAAGTAAGATTTTGTTTTGTTTTTCCTTTCCAAATTAAGAGGTGTACCATAGTTACTTCAAAGTAATTGGCACCGGTGTGGTCAATGATGGATGGACTTGGTGAACTTTGTAGGAAAGTTGGTACAGTGGTGTGGCTATGATCCAATGGAAATAACATCCATGAGTGTGTAGGTTTTGAGTTGGTGGACCTTGAAGGAATTAGGAATATTATTGCTGTCACAGTTTGGACGATGGCAACCTTATTGAGTATCAGAGTTTGTCGTATGTATTGTATCACTCATATTTGGAATTCCTTTTGTCTTTGGTTGCTGATTGGTGTTGCGTTGGTGTCACATATTCTGATTGCTTTATAAATTTAATTGGCAAAGTTTAACGACTTTTAGCATTGGCAACGGAGTAATGACGGGTGTATTTTGTTTTTCAAATTGTGATGCTATAAAATCAAGTTATTGGATTTTTTTTTGAGATCGGTTGATTGGCTCCCAGGTACATGAATTCACTTGATGATCCTTTATTACGATCAAAGTGGATGAACATGAAGAAGGCCATAACTGAGGAAACTGAAGTTGTAAAGCAATTGGAAGCTGAGAGACGGTCTTTTAAGGACACTCCTGTGGGTCGAAGACCTCCTTCTCCCCCAATTTCAACTAAGTCATCATTTGTCTTTCAACCATTGGATGAATACCCAACTTCATCTACAGGTCCAATGGATGACCATGACCCTGATGTTTGGAGGCCACCTAGTCGTGATACAAGCAGGAGGCCGACTAGGCCTGGTCAAGTGGGCAATAATAGGAAGTCAGCCCAAGATGGGGTCTGGGCTCGTGGTCCTGTCAAGCCTGGTAACACTGGTCGGGGATCAAAAGCAAGTGGCTCAAAGTCTGCGGCTAGTGGTTCGCGTACATCTGCTAGTGGGAAAAAAGGGTCGGGAAAATCAAGCAAGGGAGATTCAGCGGTAAGCTTCCTGTAGTCATATTAATTTTGTTATGCTATTGATGCTGTCAGCTGTCTATATAAATGGTATCTTGATCTTCACTTGCTTCTAGACTAGACATCAAAAAGCTTCCTTTTTCTATTTTTAGCGGGTCTGGCTCTGTCATTTGACTAGCCATTTGAACCTTGAAGTAATCAACCAAGTTTGGTTTGCTATATGACTTCCATAGCTTCTCTTTCTTTATCTTCTTTAGCAATGTCAAGATTTCTGTTTGAAAAGCATCTTGATCCTTCTCTCATTACTTTCAAGAGGACAGTAAAACTATACATCTATAAGATTTGTGTTGAATTGCCATCTATAGGCTTTACAGTGTGGCTTATGAGCTTAGTAGGAGAAGCTTAGGACTTAGTTTTTGGGAAGCGAGTGACGCGGACAATTGCAGATCGCCTTAAGCTCTGTGCACCTATTCCTTATGTTCAGATGTCAATTTTTTGCTTTTCTATAACTGTTCCCCCCCCTTTTTTTTTTCAGAAGTCAGCATTTTTTGGAGTTCTCTTTTGGCAGAGTTCTGAATTGTCTCTTGAGAAGGAACATCATATACTTATTTGTGGAAGCCAATAGGCCAATAATATGGATTTATTGATAAGTCGTCCTACGTGTCTCTGGTATATGTACAAGTTTGAAGTATCTACAGTCTTTTGTAAAGTGTTTGACCCATGGCTGCAGCTCAAAGGATTTTTGTTGTGAGTATGTGATTATCATACAAAGTTTAAGAACAATTGAACAAAATCCACGTCCTTTACAAATTACTCAATTTTACAGGTCCTTTTCATAATCTATGTTGCTTGACAGTTCTACTTTGGTTCGAAGTCTATTTTTCTTCAATTTTAGTGTATCCAGATAAAATAAGTGTTGTGCTGTTAATTCAAGATCTCAGACCTATTTTGCTCATGTATTTGAGGAATTGCCAGAATGGTGATTCTGAAGATGGAAAATCAAAAAGGGGCCAATACGAGGGCCCTGATCAAGACTTGGCTGATATGCTTGAAAGGGATGTCTTGGATTCTACCCCTGGTGTAAGGTGGGAAGATGTCGCCGGGCTGACAGAGGCAAAGAGACTACTGGAGGAAGCTGTTGTTCTTCCTCTATGGATGCCGGAGTATTTCCAGGTACATGTACATTTATTATGTGGTTTTCTGATGCAAGATTATGGAGAACCCAATCTGCATAAAGTTCGAGCCAATGTAGAACATATGTATGTGTCGAATACACATCAATATGTTTGCTATACTCTCGGGAAGATGAGCATTGGTCCACCTACACTGTAAAGGATTTGACAGTTTGACTTGTTTGAAACTAGTTTGATACCTAATTACCTACACTGTAAAGGATTTGACAGTTTGACTTGTTTGAAACTAGTTTGATACCTAATTACCTATGATAAGCTTGTTCCAGGAAAACGCTTAAAATGAGAATTACAGCTGATGATTGACTCTCTTTTTTTTTTTGCAGGGTATTAGAAGACCCTGGAAAGGGGTGCTTATGTTTGGACCACCTGGGACTGGAAAGACTCTTTTGGCAAAAGCTGTCGCAACCGAATGTGGAACAACTTTTTTCAATGTGTCCTCTGCTACATTGGCCTCTAAATGGCGTGGAGAAAGTGAGCGGATGGTCCGTGTCTTATTTGATCTTGCCAGAGCTTATGCTCCCAGTACTATCTTCATTGATGAGATAGATTCCCTCTGCAATTCACGAGGGTATATATTTCCTCCTTTTCATTGTTGATTGTATAATCGACGGTTGCTGAACTGAAAGTCGATAATCTTCTCATGTCAAATGTTTAAAATAGTTTTTATGTATGGTTAGTGGCTTAAAAATGATTTGTTTGTCAGTTGCCCTTCCACCCTCTAGTTTTCTTCCTGTATACTTTTTTTTTGTTGCCTTTTGAGTACTTTTTCCCTCTCCTCTCTTCCCCTTCAGCCCTGCCTCAAATGTCTGCTAACAAATGGTTTGTTTTCTGTCTGATGATTCACCAAACTCGTCTTTGGTTCCCTCACTTTGTCTACTGCCTTGTTTAGGGCTTCAGGAGAGCATGAATCATCTAGGAGAGTTAAGTCCGAGCTACTTGTTCAAGTTGATGGTGTAAATGCCAGTTGTTCTGGGGAAGAACGGAAGATTGTTATGGTTCTGGCAGCAACAAATTTCCCATGGGATATAGATGAGGCACTCAGGTATTCCTAACCCATTCGTTTGTCAATTCTAATATTTTTTGAGAGAAAGTTATGTCTCTCTAACTAAAGTTATGTTGACCATAGCTTAGTGTTTGATTTCCTGACCTTCCAGGCATTTGATGTGTGATTTGCTTGTTGTCAATGTGCCAGGAGGAGATTGGAAAAGCGTATATACATTCCCCTCCCAAATTCTGAGAGTCGGAAGGAGCTAATAAGGATCAATTTGAGATCTGTTGAGGTTGGCTACAACTTCTTTGCTTGTTTCTTACAGTTCTGTATCTTTAATTTGTTCGTGAATCTATACTGAAGTTTGCTTGTGTTTCCTGGTTTTTTCATGCAAGTTATCTTACACGGTTCAGTTCTCAGTGTATAGTTTCTTTATATTGACAACTGAGGTGTATCTGTGCCTGTATTTTGTGCTTTTTTGGCTAGTTGTATTTTAACTTAGGGTATCCATTTTATTACAGATGTCACCAGACGTAGATATTGATGAAGTCGCCCGCCGAACAGAGGGGTATAGTGGAGACGATTTAACAAATGTATGCAGGGATGCTTCGCTAAATGGCATGAGGCGTAAGATTGCAGGTAAAACGAGGGATGAGATAAAAAACATGGCGAAGGAGGAGATGTCGAATGATCCAGTTGCCATGTGCGACTTTGAGGAAGCATTGAGGAAAGTTCAACCTAGTGTCTCTGCTACTGACATTGAACGTCACGAGAAGTGGCTTCATGAATTTGGATCAGCTTAAAATTTTGTACTGTTAAGTTTGATTTGCTGCTGGTGCTTGGTTGGTAATTTTGGTCATCTCGTGTTGTTTGTGTACGTGTTATCTGATGTATCATTACAAATGTATCTGTTTTCGACCCTGATCCTATGTAACAGAGTGTATATCTGAACACCTCGAGTGAAACTAACTTTTGATCAGTCCAACAGAAGCAGAGTTCTTGGTGAAACAACGTTAAGTATAGTACCGTGAATTCTTCATCTTGTTTCATTGTCTCATACTATCATGCGTTTTAGGCTGATAGCATTGATATTTGTGATTCATTGGATTTGTGGGAGTAGTTGCTTATTTGGTTCTGGACAATTATCTTCGACATATCTAAACCGCGCCTGAGCCTGAGAAACAACAAAAGAAAAGAAGGAAAATTTGGTCTTCATCATAGACTAGGTTATAATTTATATACACGATGACATCTTGACATGTAATGTACTGACAAGCGACATTTATCCAAAATTAAGAGATGACATGAAAATATTATTTTTAAAATTATACTCGAGGGCATGGGGCTTGTAGCATCAACTAGCATGCCACCAAGGCACCAACCAAGGTCAATTCTTATATGGTAAACTTTAGTTTATTTTGATTTGTGTCTATTTGAAATCTCATTCTCTCTTTCATGACATCTATAAAAATAAAAAGGATTACTATTTTACAAAATGTATTTTTAATAATGTAGATGGTTTTTACAAAGATTCATTTAAATGGTATTGAAACTACATTGGGTGTACAATGGTCAAATATATCTAAGTATACCATATAATTTGAAGACAAATACAATCTTAGTAAGAAATTTTTTATGTACAAAAAAGTTCTTTCTCAAAAAAAAAAGGAAGTTCTTCATTCAACTCGTGTATTGAACACTCATAATAGCATCTCAAATGGGCTAATTTATAGGAGATGGTTAATGAGAGAGAATGTATTCATCTTGGTGCTAGGATTGAAGAGGGGAGTGCCATCTTGATGTTTCAAAAGCATCAATGTAAATTTAGGTAGTGCCAAGTTGGTGCTATCTGATTAAAAAAAAAAAAAAAAAAATTGATTGGTCAATAATTTTTTTAGTGAGACCGGCTTAACACCAATTTCGATACCTTGCTGTTGGAGTCAAAAATGCTTAAAGAGTGCTAACTTTTCTAAATATATAATCTCTCTCTTCTAAGCAACTGTAGAACTGCTTGGATTGGAGATGGTACAACAATACTATTGTTCATATATATATCATCACAGTAATAAGCAATCAACAAGTTTTTGATACACCAAGTATAAACTTACACCAGATGAAATTGTGACTAATAATAAATTAATAATGATACTTACTTATAGTATTTAGAATTTTACTAGTATGTGTTGTTATGCATTAACAAAAAAAAACACGGTGTAAGGTGTGCCTATAGTAAAATAAAGTTGAAAGAATTATCTCAATCTTTCAGCTTTAGGTGATTATGGTCTATAGCAAAATGGCTCTAAAAACATTCCAATACTTCTTATTTTTGGTGAAGTTGTTGAAAGTCAATACTTCAATGTAACAATTGGTCAATCTCGGAAACTATCTCTCTGTTTTCCTAAACAGGGGTAAGGTTATTGTGTACATCCTTACCTCGATCACCCCCATTGAATAGGGATTTTCACTCGGTTGTTGTTATTGTTATACACGGTGTAAGGTGTGTCGGTTTTTTTTTAGGGACGGTGTACCTAATAATTATTGATAAGCAATAGCACAAGCAACTTATTTTAAGGATGATTTTAGTTTAGTTTAGTTTTACGTTTTTAGAATTCAAACAATTTGTACTTAATTTTATTTTTTGGTTAACCACTTCCTACATCTAAAAAATTTGAGTACACTAGAAAAGTCATTTAATTTTTACTACATCCAATTAAATCATGATACTTAATTATAAAAAAATCTCGTTGTAAATTTCATAGAAATTGTTGTTCTTACCGCTGTTTTCTCGTTATTATTGAGCTCTTTTCTAGTACATGCATGGTAAAAAAAAGTGCCATGTCAAGCTTTTTTTAGTCCTATGACAAACCCATAATTGTAATCATGGCTGCCAAGATCATGAATATGAGGTTCATTTTTTTGAAGGGATCATGAATATGAGGTCAGTTTTATTAAGTGCAAATAACTTAACAATTAAAGAGAAAAAAAGAAAGTAAACTTAATGATCTTTGCATAAAGAGTTGTTACCTATAGAAGTTTTAAAAAATAAAGAATTGTTACCTATAGAATTTTTAAAATTAAAAATTATTCTCCTGCTCACTCTGACATATCAAGTTTTTTTTAAAAAAAAAATCAAACATTCCGAGTTGCACGATCCCACGGACTAGATTATACGGTCGTATCTAGACTTGGAAAACGATTCAATCGGTCGGGTTTTGGGTTTGATCGTTTTAGGTTCTTTTTTTTCTTTGGATTCGGTCATTTTGGGTTTGATAATTTTGGGTTATAACGGGTTCGGGTCGGGTTTCATCCAACTGTTTGTATACTTTTTTTTCTTCGATAAAATATTATTTTATTCAAATGTATACATTATTTTCACTTTTTCTAAAAAAAATTACTTAGTTTATTATTTTTTGATAAATTCAAATTATAAAATATAAATTTATGAATATTTTATTAAACAAACGAGTTGTCTTGATCGGATAGATTAAACTTACATTTTCCGGGTTTTTACGTTTAGATCGAGTTATTGTGTTTGTGCCCATTTTTTCAAGTCGATTTACAAATCAACTTGGTTCGGATAAATTTTTACCAGATATACTCGTACCCAATCTTGGTTTCCAAGAGGCAACTTGCATACTTGTCCGTAGATGAGTATTTTGCTTCGACAGCCCCAAACTGTCAACTGCTTCTGGAAATGGCACGGAATTTCTCAACGTTTTTTAACTTTAGAAGTATTATTTTAAGTTAAACTTAAACAGTGCATGTAATTCTAGAACAAGCAATCAACATTTTGAGTCTTTCTCACCAAAAACGAAGTTCAGCCTTACATTTTCTCGTGGATAGGACTAAGGAGTATGTGAAACATATGGCGCTCATCATAGAAACCAGGGTTTTTTAGATTTAACCATCTAAAAAAGTTTAAATTTTTTAAGAAACCACCTAAAATTGTTGGTTTTTTAACAAACCACTTAAAAAAGGTTCTAGTATTTTAACAAACCACCTAGAAATATGAGTTTTTTTTTAACAAACCACCTAT
>ONZK01003650.1:117758-139556 GCA_900322385.1 Pharnaceum exiguum
GAAGATGATTGGCTCAACAAACAATGAGAAAAATAGATACATTTTTTTTATGAAAGAAACATCTACCTTTAAAATTATCACTAATAAAACACTAATTCAAATATCAAAATACATTTAATTATAAAGATTATTTCTTTACAATCACTTTCAATATTGACTCATTTTTTCGCAACATTTTTAAGAAGAAACTTTTATAACTTTAAACAATTTCTGAATGTCTAGTATCGAAATTATCTATTAAATGACAAAATCTTGATGGTGTGATAGATCAACATTGCTGACAATCTATTACATATTGCACTTTTCAAACTACACTGATCAAATGGTTTATTTGCCATATCTCGTAGTAGTATTTGTGGGCAAATAAGTTTCCCCGGCACTTCATGTTATACAGTGATATTAAAAAACACGGAGACACTATATTAATAAATTGTATTTTTTTTATATCGAATTTAATAAAACTAAAAGTAACGATCTGGAAGGCCTTCTTACTCGGTCTCTCGTCTATTTCTCCTTTCAAATTATTTTTTCCGTCAAACGTTAGTATATATTATGTCAAATTTAGATCTTATAAATACGACAGTAAGTGAATAAGCTTGTCTCTTTTCACCCTTTTGCCTCCTTTTTCAAGAAAAAAACTCTAGATTCCAATATGGGTTGTCATTAGTGCTTTATACACTATAATGATAAGCCCCCAAAGTTTAAATTCTCGATATTTCAAGTTTGATTTCAGTTTTACTAAGAATAAAACTAGTCTCTTCGTAAGAGTCAATATAGTTATGAGAATAATTGTTCTTATAAAGTTTAATGACCTAATGAATCTATAAAGACTTGTGTTCATCAAGAGGGAAATATCAATATAAGAACTAGACATTCTTCAAAGGTCTAGAGGGTCTTTCGGAAAAAGGCCGCAAAATTGAAGACAATGATAAAAAGGAAGTCATTCGAAAGCTTATGGATTCTATCAATTAATATGTAATTTTTTATCGAATGTATTCTGCCATATTGATTCCATATCTTCTTGATGTCAATTTTGATTGTAGATGGTGTGCCTATAATGAAAAATCTCTTTTCCTTAACACAAAGATCTGATTATGATTATAATTTAATTGCATACAGTATATATACCTACTTTTCGCTCTTCATAGATTTTTCTTCCTTTTCTCTTTAGTTTCCAAGTTATATTATGTTCATACCTCCATATCAAATTAAGTTCAATAGTTTACAATTAAAAACCGGAGCGGCCAAATAAAAAATTAATGAGTGACAAGATTGCTCCAATTCTTAGATACACCCGGTGCAAACTTACACTGGGAGTTTTTTTTGTCAAAACATTAGAACACATATCTCATTAGTCACTTTGGCCTTGTTTGGGAGTTAGCAGAGCAGTTCTGAATAGCAGTTAGCGGTTAGCAGTTGGACTTGTTTGGTACATTTTCAATTCACAATTAGTTGTTTTCTAGTACAAAATATTGATGAATAGTGAACTACTCTTAAAAATGCTTTGTTGAATAACATTTTCTTGAAGAGCATTTTACCATTGCTCACCAGACATCTCCAAGAGTATTTTTGACTAGTCAAACTATACTTTTACAACATAAAACTACTAACTACTCATACTAAATACTGGCCTTGTTTGGGAGATAGCATTACCAGTTAGCGGTTAGTAGTTTTTGACTAGTAGTTAGCAGTTAGTATGTATGAGTTGTTTGGTACAAAAATCATTAGCAGTTAGCAGTTGTAGTGTTAAATACTAAAGAAACACAAAATGCTCTTCATAAATGTTGTTGTGAAGAGCATTTAGAGAAGAGCATTTTATGATCCCAAATACTCTTCCTAAATGCTCTTCACCAAACATCTCTACAAATAGTCAAACTACTCTCACAACTAGAAAATACTAACCGCTCATGCTAACCGGTCTCCACCAAACAAGGCCACTATCTACCAAACAACCCCCTTATAAACACAATGAGCCATAACTTAATACCTCTATTTCTTTTTGTTATTCCAATTTCGATTTGGCACAATTCTTTAGGAGATGGGTAGCTGTAGTATTAGTTATAAGTTTACCCGATGTAAGTTACCCAAGTTATACATAGAACTTGTTGAATCGAGTGACGGAGTGTGTACTGGGCAAGTGGGAATCATGGCGTCTATTTGGTTGAAGGGACCTACAAAAGAAAGCATCTCGGGCATCCAAAAATAGGTGGGATTAGCGAAAGTAGAAACATGATCGGCGAGGCATTGCCAAAAATAGTTAAATGTAGATCACTTTCTTCTTTCTCACCCAATCCCTAGTCTCCGTAGTCACAAATACTTTTGCCTGGGTCAAAAGCACATCATTTGTGATTTTTATAGCTCACTATGTTGTGGGATTTGATACTAGCTTTGTAGGTTTATAGCTTCTTGACATTGCGGTTTGTTGTCTAGCTCGTATTCAACTCCCATAGTAGTTCGCATGTGAAAATGCAATTGTTGGTTGCAAAGTTTGCGGTGTGGTAAATCAAAAACAATCCAAACATGTTTTGCTGTAGAATATTAGAGTAACCCGATGGGTCGGAAACCCGGTAGTGTAAATGTACCTTGTCTTACTAAAATCAATAAACTACCCCTCTTAAATTATAGGAAGAGATAGAGAGATATTTTGGTGGGTCATTGACCCGAAGTGTTAGACAAGTTTTTTCCTGTTTTGCTAGACCACTTATGCATAATTTACTTTACGATATGAATCATATTTATCAGTTCAACTTCCATACAATAAGGTCGGGGTATTGATAGCCATAAGTGGGTTATTAATGACCATCTATGAGTCATAAAACAACTTTTTTTTTTGTCATTAATAGCCAGTGTTGTATATAAAACGAGTTCACACAAAGATTAATCGCTGGGTCATGCTTTTATTAGATTTGGAACTGCATTAGGACGTCATACAATTACATGGTTTCGATACAGTTCAATTCGTTTTTTTCGGCCGAAGCTCATCCACAAATGATCAATTTCCCTCATATATTTGACTATTGTTTGTATCACTGTTTTGAAACCGTACCAAATTAGTCGAAACCGTACCAAATTAGTCGGTTCAACCGGGAACCAATGGCCTGGTCGATTTTCAAATTTGGTTTCCAAGTTGATCATAGGCCGGTCAAAACCAATTGGACCGGCTGACTTAAATCACCGATTCTGACCTGTTTTCGTCCGGTTCTTGAAAGGTTGAGAACAAATTTTTTTATAGTAATTCTAATTTTAAATAATTTTAAAATACTAGAATTGACCGGTTTAAATAACGACTGAACAAGTTAAACTAAAGAAACAGTTGAGAGACCAGTTCGGTTTCAGAATACTGGTTTGTATCATTGTAAAGAAGGATTAGATTGGCTCCAACAGTTCTAAAGGGGTAAGGGCACTTTCGTCTTTTGGCGATTAGAAGCTGGCCATCTTTGCCACAAGTCCCAAATTGTGAATGGTTGATATTGATATTTTTCTGATTGAAGACAAGGCAAAAGCACATGAACATAAAGTCAGATTGAACATAAGAACAAACAAAGGAAAAAAAATTGCAAAGGAATTACATAATAACTTAATTTTTTTTTTTACGAACAATTATCTCGGTTAAACATTGCTCAAGTACAGTGCCTACATTTAGTTTTGACCATGTATACATCAAGTTTTTAAATTTTAGAAAACGTCAAAAACATACCTCATCGACTACACAATAATGATTATTAGTGACCCATTTCACCCAGTCTCATATATAAAACATGTTTACACACATTTTCTCGTTTTTAAATTAGATTTAATCCATGCATGGACTATTTGATTTTTTTTTTAAGAATACATGCATGGTCTATTAGAGTGACTAACTTTTATTTACCTATTTAAAAAGAATACTACTGCACTGTTTTTTATTTTATAGAGGGGTCTTAATAAGATGTTGTTAGTAAATATTTTGAATACGGAGTATGAATTATTCTTACTTTGGAGTGTACCAGTTCCACACTATGAAATCACATTAAAACATTTGTTATTAATTGACGAGTTTGCTATATGTCTTGGAGATCGAATAAGGGATGTAGCTTTACATACATTTGTTATTAATTTGGTGATTTATATTTTCTTTACGTAGAAGTTGACAAGAGATTACATTGACGATGGGTGATCGATGTAAAACTTTGCGGACCTTTGTGTGAGTAAGAAAGACAACCTTTTCTCTATCACTCAGCACCTTTGTAGGAAGTTTAAGAACTCTAGTGTACTGTAGGCTCAGGCGACGAGGAATGAATAATTTGTTCTTTGGATTTCTTTGGTTCAACTGGTAAGATAGCTTTCATGTTTTATAACTCCCAAACTACTCCGTCCGTTGCACAATTATCTTCAATCCTCATATACAAATTATCCACAATTTATGCACGAAGGTGAAAGATAATTGTGGAATGAAAAGAGTACAATCTTAGTCTCCAATCAACTTCTTACGTGTTCGAAAAAAAATCTCTACAAAGAAGACGAGTTATTATTTAACATATTTCAGTTAAGTTTCTCATAAATTTTGAAACACATGAGCTCACTACTAACTCATGATCACTTATATTTACGACCACTTATATAAGGTTAAGTATTGTGTGAATATTGCAAAAAAATTGTCTTCGCCTCGTGTTATTTATACAATTACACATCATGCACACTTTAATATCTGTACAATGTTCACATAGTTCAAAATTTCAAATTCTTATTGTCTTAAGCAAATGAAAAGAACAAAATGGAGTGTACAATTTTGGACGTAACTAGAAAAGCCGGATCATTCATTACACTTGTTAGATATCTACTATCGTATAAAAGAACAACTCCATACATAATAGATAGCTTTTATATTCAACCATATTACCTCATTATCAATTATCTTGAAATTACAAGTATACATTCGCTTCTCACAATTAAAAACTAAAAAAATTAATTATCTTATATATATTTTGCCACGAGTCTTGACTAGTAGTCTAGTATAGTATAAGAAATTAAGAAAGTATGTCTTATTGACTTTGGAAATATAACTCACATTACTTCAAGAGAATTGCAACATAACCAAACAATATATGACTCGTCTAGTATAGGAGGAGTAGTAGTTCATTGGGTATAGTAATAGCAAATGGAAGAATGAAGGTGATGGCTATTAGAAGTGCACTCCAATGGACGAATAGAGAGAATTTATTTTTGTTGTTTGTGAAGGGAGGTATTAAGGTTTGGTGACTATGGTAATAATAAAGCCCCCAATATTAAGGGTACAACTGTGCTTTTCACCACTTGAATAAGAGAGATTGTTTACATCAAATGAATATAAGAAGTTTGCCTATTCATATGGAGACAATAATATTTGTGATTAATTACTATCTCATAATATTTTTATTTATATTCCCATTCTTCAAACTATAACAACCACCACATTAAAAAAAACCATAACTACCACATGTTCTAATATTTTTGAAGAATATTATTCCCTAAATGGGTCCATAAAACTCTTTTTTTTTTTGTGGTGTAAATGAAGGTACTAAGGCCGGTGAAAATCGAGCCCTCAATGTCTAAGGATTGCAGGTGTACTTTCTATCACTTGAGCAACTCTCCGCTGATCAAATGGATACATAAAACTTAGTCACAACTTATCGAGTAAAATAAAAATGTGTGTCACTGCTTATGCAATATAATTTTCATTTGATTCTTACAAAACCAAACTTAAGAATATTCATGACTAAGACTTTGAAGAAGAAGATTATTATACCTAGTGTCTTTTTAATTATTATAATTTTATGTGGAGAATCCCACTTTTACTTTCATTTCTTTGATGGGAAGCATTTCACATAAGAGCACAAGATGGTCTTCTGACCTTTTGTATTTTCTATTGTTTCATATGGATGGCCCTCTCTCTTTGATTTCTTGTCCTCTACTTAAATCTCCTAAGGTGAAAACAAAACCAAAATGATAAAAGTAATATTAAAAGAAAAAAGGAAAAGGAAGACACACCTCGCTACTGAAGCCATTTTGTTGTTCAGTGCGCTACTCTCTCTATATATACTCCACCAAATTCCCCATCATCTTCAGTGCCTCATTCATGCTCCTTTGATTCTATACTTCCATCACTAAGTACACAAGTACCTCTAAATTCTGCCACAAACTGCTCAAACTATAACTATCCCTGTCTCTTCTCAAATCACCCTCTAGTCCTCCTAGACTATCACAATATTCCAGGTTCCTTTCAGACACTATGCCCTCCAGAATTTCAAGTACCCTTCAATCCCGTCCTATCCACCTTCCCACCAAACAATACCTAGACTTCGACACCTTGAAGGAATTGCCTGAATCATATGCATGGGGCCAACTGGACTGCCCACAATCGAATAAAAGCGAGGTCTCCGGACCAGAATGCGTACCCGTTATAGACCTTAACGATCCAAATGCCCTTCAACTCATAGGCCATGCATGCAAGTCATGGGGGGTCTTTCAAGTAGTTAATCATGGTATACCAAAGAGGCTCTTGGACAGCATTGAGTCCAATGCTAAGAGCCTTTTCAAGTTACCTGTAGAACAAAAGCTCAAAGCTAGCCGATCATCCAATGGGGTTACCGGCTATGGCCCCGCCCGCATATCTTCCTTCTTCCCCAAGCGCATGTGGTCTGAGGGGTTCACCATCCTTGGTTCTCCCCTTGAACATGCTCGCCTACTATGGCCTAATGACTATACAAAGTTTTGGTATGCACCTCCTTCCCATGCAAAGTTAGTTGTAAAATAAACTATCTCGATCAATAACTTGGTAGTCAATAACAACGATAACAATCCAAAATTGACATCCTTGTACTAAGATGAACTTGGATACTTCTAAAAAAGATAAAATTGGTTGTCTACAGTTCCGACTTTAATTTACTGTACCTTTCATTGCATGGAGCTAAATCCCCTCGTTGTTTGGACACTCCATTTACCGACATCCAAGGACTAAAGATAACCAAAATGAAAAGCAAGTGTTCGATCGACTACAGTCACTACCACCAGCAATTCTTATTATACTAGAAAGTTCCATAAATGAACAGCATAACATATCCAAATGAAATTTGTGATTAGTAACGACAAGTTAATTAAAAGTTAAACGGGGTGGTCCACAAACAAGATAAGAAGATGGTGCTTATTGCCTTTCTGCTAGGAGAAGATTTGATATCATTTTTGTCTCCATGATTAATTCTTACGATTTTTAATTATCTTTATGATCTTTTCAGTGACATTATTGAAGAGTACCAGAAGGAAATGAACGTGTTAGCTGAGAAGCTCATGTGGCTTATTCTAAGTTCGTTGGGCATAACAAACCAAGACACAAAATGCGCTGTTTCCTCTAATGAAGATGACCCATTCAGAGGGGCAAGTGGAGCCATCCAACTAAACTCCTACCCAGCTTGCCCTGACCCAAATCGGGCCATGGGTTTGGCCGCGCACACGGATTCAACCCTGTTAACCATACTCCACCAAAGCAATACAAGTGGGCTCCAAGTTTTTCGGGATCAGGTGGGATGGGTCACAGTTCCACCACTCTCAGGAGGTCTCATTATAAACGTCGGTGACCTCTTGCACATCCTCTCGAACGGGAATTACCCGAGTGTCTACCACCGCGCTGTCGTTAATCGAACGCAGCATCGACTCTCGGTTGCATACCTATACGGACCGCGTTCCGGAGCCTACATTCAACCCCTGCCACAGCTTACCAATGCCAATCATCCCCCTCTATATAGACCAGTGACTTGGAGTGAGTACTTAAGCATCAAGGCTGAGCATTTCACTAAAGCCCTATCATTGATCAAGCTAAATGACAAGCATAGTGATAAAAATACTTCAACTAATGAGCTGAATACAATTGATAAGCCTAGGAGTATCAAAGTTGACTCAGATGCTACTGTTCTGCATGCTTGTGCTTGATTATTATTTGCTTCTCTTAGTAGTTTGGTATTCTTGTTTTACCCTTCATATGGGGTTTTCTTTCTTTCTTGTAGTTTTTGATCGTGAGTTTTTTTTTTCCTGGGCCAAGCAATTCACTGAGCTAAGGTCTGGGTTTCAGGCTTGCAATCTATGAAACTGTAATCATTTTGGATTTTTATCAAATAAAGTGACAGAAGTTATTGGTAGGGCAGTTGCTTCATGAGTGATGACAAGGATTACCTATAAGATAAGAAGGCTTCTGACGAAGATCAAGAGTTGCAGAAATTTCTTGTGGCAAAAACGCGGCTGCCAGTAGCCATTTGTAAGAACGTATCCATTGGCATAATACCTGAGACGGTGTTAAAATAAAATTTACATCACTAGAACTCTAGAAGATACAATACCATGCAAAGCACTTGTAACACAAATGGCATATATACATACAATCAAATGATTATATAAAAAAAGCAATGAAAACAAAGAACCATGCAAGTGTCATGTTTTTCTACAGAAGAGAAAGAGATAAGACAGAGATTATACATAATTGAATATTTAGCAAAAGGACAGGAAAAATCCGACATCTTTAGTGCCCAAGATTTTGAGGGAAGATCCCCTGGCCAAAGAATAAGACAATAATCAAAATCATCAAGTAATGTTAAACAGTGACGCGCAATAAAGATTATGATGACTTGATTGGATAATCCTGAAAAGTGTTTTGAAGATGTTATTTCACTAGTCATACGTCACTTCTAAAATTAACCAAATTCAGAAAGTTAGGAAGTTAATTACTGGTCCAAAAAGAACAAGGGCTGTAGAAATAAAGTTAGATGTACAGCCCTTGTTCTAGCTGTCTATCTATTGAAGTATTATATACTTGACGAATGAACGGGTTTACAAGCCAAGCACATCCAACAGTTTTCATATCCTGCAGGCTGCTATATTGATAGTAATCTCAACAGTCTCAAGGTTTGGAAAGCTGTTGATTCCTGCACTACTAATACTTTGTCCGAAGATTGATGATTAATGTCGACACAAATTAAAACCAACAAGTCTTCGGTACACCGGGTGAGATTGTTACTAATAATAAGGTATTACTAATCTGCATTTATAAGGTAACTAATGAGATATGTGTTATAATGCTTCGACAAAAAACACCCAATATAAACTTACATCGGTTGTACCTAAGAATTGGAGAATTAAAATAGTTCAAAAAAGAGTACACCATAAAAAAAGTTCAAAAAAGAAGAGTAAAAGGGTGCATTTCAGTAAAAACATCTAGTCATGGGTTCGAAAAACTCCTACCAATATCGACTTCTATTGGTCAAGACTCAAGACTGGGATCTTCGATTCTAATTTCTCTGTTCATTCATCAAAACACGTTCTTTCCAAGGATGCCTGGAAAATGAGAGACCTCCCCAAGTTGTAAACTCTGGTATAGAGTATGGCCGAAATCCTCATCAGCAAAAAGTGATTAGCGACACAAAATAATGTGTCCCCAAAAAAAAGGTTCTGATAGGTATAAAAAGTTCACCATAATGAGTAGTACATAATTCCCCTAGGAACTCTCTTCTTTAGAAGCAAAACCAGCACAAATACATCCCGTTAAGAATTTTGCTGATATTAAGCTATGTTACAAAACTTTGTCTAAAATTTCAATTGATATTGATTAGAGTAGACATCAAAAGAGCAAATCAATTCAGACAAGGAATAACAACCTGTCAATTCCAGTACATAGAATTCCAAACCATATACCAGATTTTGCCAGGTACCATTCGTCCGATTAATTAGGAAAATCAAAGGTTGTCTTCTTATTGATAGTAAACGGCCTACATGTAACCTCAACCAACGACAATTGTGATTACAGATACGAATCGAAATTAAGCACGTTCTGTTTAGTTTATAGTTTATCATTCTACAAGTAAAAGACCTTCATTTGAGGAATTCTACGGCAACGCAGTAAGCCACGAATAATAAGTTTAAGTTCAGGCTAGATTCACCCACTGATTTCACGATCAACATATTCATGCCGAAGAAAGTCAAATTGTTCTGATCAAGTTAAATGTACTTAGTTAGGTAGTTCTTGGGTCTTTCATCTCAAACAAGAATAAGCAAGAATAAAATCTATATAACTTGACTGTACATAAACTCGGTTTCCTTAAAGAGAAAGAAAGGGTGAGAACTAACTCAAGGATCTGGGAGCATATCACAGCCTCTGCAACCATAAGGGAAGCGGTTCTCAAATCGGTTTGGTAGCTTCTGAATCTCTCACAAACTTTGGCTGGCTAGCTTCAAGTCAACCAATGCAAAAACATCATCATGTCACTGCTGAGCTCACCTTCTTTATAAATTAAAAGCATCAAAGGTTACTTAATGGGCAGAAATTTTAAAACATACAACACATGCTGCTTAGGTTCAAATCCCGATTTCAACTTTCAGAAAGAGTATTACACAATGATTGAATCTATGGTCTTTCAGTCGTGGTGGGCGGTCATGCTCAAAACCAGTAGCTGTACACACAGTGTACACTATGTATTCACTTTAAATTACTCAATGCATTCGCGATAATATAAGTTTTCCATATATTTGTTAATCAATCAGCACATTTTTGGATGGAGTCCATTCATCTAAAACGAAAATTCATCCCAAATCTCAGACATCATAACACAGGATGGCAGGGAAGTTCTTTAAAATTACATAAAACCATATGATATCCGACTTAATACTCTGCAAATAACAAGCATGCACCGATGAATCACTAAGGGTGTGATGCTATGCCAATTCATGTCCACAATACAGTCTAGTGTGAACCTAGATAAATAAGCAACGTAACAGTTTACCGACACAGTACTCATGTCCAAACAACTTCAACTCATGATAATTGCTTATACATGATGACATAGTACAGACATCTGAAGAGATTGATCTGAAACCATAATGTTTTAAAGAACATTTTCGGCCATGGGTCCTTTTTGTAAGCTTTCATTTGTTTGTATAACATCACCCCATCGATCATACATACATTTTACTTTGAGGAGACATGAGAACTTAGACTGTCTAGCATATAGCCTAGATCCTATACTATGCTGTTGAGACATAGATTCAGTTGCTCTGAGGGAGGTAGAAAGATTTCTCAATACATCCAATCATTTTTATGCAGGCTGCCTGTATCACAATAAGATCGATCTTGCTGAACTGTACTTCCATACGAGTAACTGGCAAGAAAGCAACAAACTCCCACTATTCTATCTTCAGCACTTTTTTTTTGGGTGGGGGAGAGAGGGGCACCAATGCTCCAATGTAAGGTCTCAACTCTCAACCAAGGCAGAGCACTAAGCAGGTATGGTAAATTGGTGGAAAATCATTAAATCATACACTAAGATCAAAGTCCAGGAATTTGTTTACATGAGGTTCCGACCCCTCTCCCCTCTCCCTGGCCAACAAAAAAAGGGAAAAGAAAAAAGTAAGGCAGAACAAAGTTTTGAAATCAAGCTCGTATAACCTTCCTCTCTATTTCAGCAACCTCCCTCTATTACGACAACAAGGGCATCATGACTAACAGGCAGATGTCTCAGAATGCTTGTGACAGGGGTCCAAATACTTGCTGTAGACATCATGTCATTGTGGGAAAATCAAATGAAATGAAAGGAAACAAAAGAGGCACAAGCTTGGGTTTGTGGGGTTGAGGTGTGTGGTATAACTATAAGGGTGTAGCCGTGTAGAGCCATAATACCCACAGGACATAATTGCCAACCCCAAGCGAGGGTTCAAGGGATATCAGATAAATCAATCGATACCTTGATGTGTGGCATTTAATCAAAGTACTAATACTTCGCAATGGCTGCTTAACATACAAAGAAAAAAAGAAGTAAAAACCATTATAAAGAGATCTCGCACACGAAGGATAGGTTTAGAGCCTCACCACCACTGGAATGAATAATAGTCCAAGTAGGTCTTAACCTAGCGGTTAAGATTCTAATTCAAACAAAACCCCCCATCCCCTTAGTGTCGTAATGCCCAAAATGGCTCCTCTACCAAAAAACTAACAAGCCTTGATCAAATGAAACAGACGTGATCAGTTGGATGAAGAAAACAGGAACGATAAAAGGAGAAAAGAGGAAATCCCCCCATATTGGCCACACTTAGCTGCAAAGATCAAAATCCAATAATGTTTTAAGACTAAAAAGTAGGGCATGCCCTCAAGCATCTGACAAAATCAGTGACAAGTTTTGAAAAATGCAGGTTTTCAAAATTTAGATATGACATTGTTCTGCTGTTGCCTCAATGCTCAAATCGAGTTACTACATAGCCCATCGACTAGTATCCTTCAAGTCACTCCTCTTTTTTCTTTTCTGATTAACAAGACAGTCCAGGTAAGAAGCATTGGCTGTGGTCAACTATCACTCTAAACAACATTGCATCACATATGTGTTCACTGATACACAAGGATAGAACTATTGCCTCATTCGGAAACCATGGTACAATGAGACTCTTGGAAGTATATAAGGCTAATTCGAGGCTCCGAGCCATCCTACACTGCTTAGTCACAGAAAAAAAGGAGTAGCAAGAGACTGCTAGTGCATGAGGTGATCTTGGCCTAGTGGTTAAGATTGAGGCTGTGCAGACGTTAGATCTCAGGTTCAAATTATCCTTCCCCATAGTTGTAATCGCCCCTTGTAACAATAAAAAAGGTGCAGCTGTAGCAGCCCCAGTAATTTAACAACTTATCAATTTAGTGCTCAGCTAACGTAATTAGAATGTTGTTAAACTTCCATTGAGGTACTTAGACTCTAGGAATCACACAAAGCTGTGACATTAGAAGGCTACATTAACCAAATAAATATCATTTCCTTCACCAAGTTTTTTTCCTGTAAAAGGACAGATAAAATTGTATGACAGTAGAAATGGTGCTCTGGCGCCAGCCAGATCACAAAGAATGATGAAGCTCAATTCAACTTTATTGAAGGCTGACTTTGCAAATTGGAATGGTGCATCAGAGTCTAAGCACTTAAACATGCACTACAAAGGATAACTATACACACCAAGGAAAGAGACGAACATTGCGCAGTTACTCATTTATTACGAAGAAGCTAGAAGAACCGGGCGCGGGGGTGGGTGGGGGGGGGGGGTGACAAAAAGAGAGAAAAGCAGCATGCCATTGATTTCCCATTCTGACTACTTACTAGCATTTCACAAGTTGACAAAGATGATTGCTATTGTCCGTACAGGTGCATTTCCAAGTTGCTGACACTATGATTGGAAAGAGACAGTAGCCATTAAGTTAAGGTTCCTAGATTTTTTGTGAATATCCCAGGGAGGGGCTCAGTGATAACTTGTGCCAGAGAAACATAGGACTAGATTCCAAGGAAGTACTAAAAGATGGTCTTTGCCAGTCTATCAAGGCTGTTTATGATGCCATATTACATAAGAAACATGAACATAACCCGTTACAGTCTAACTCACCACGTGCCTGTTACTCAATTGGGTTATAAGACAGTCTAATTTCCTGATAAAGTGTACCAGATATCAGTGCAACTAGCAATGCTTTATCAGTAGTCAGAACTCAGAAGGTACAAGCTAAGAATCTAATGACAACTTATACGGAGTAGAAAAGAGAGATGGATACCCACCCAACATACTTATGCATATAATTAGAGGACCACATATAGTGACTATGTTTCAAAGGACTGACTGACTAAGCTCAAGGTGGTCAGCAAGACAGCAGTCAGTAACAGAAATCATACTCATACCACCCAAACTGCACCACTGTTGCCCTGATTTTTTCCTAGATTTGAGCCTGCAGCTAAGTTATATGTTGCATGACTTCCTTGTCATACATACTTCATGCCACATTTGATTATCACTATCACACATTCACACCCCATATTCATTTTGGAATTCACCTTATACATCCTGGGTGCAGGAACACATGAAAACAACAAAACTGCTAAAGGGAATCTCAAACTGTACTATTTCCACTATTAATCAAAAATAGCTCCACTGTCAGTCCTTCACCTGAAAAATCAAGTTGATGACATCCTTTTCTTTTCATCTTTCAAGTCATTGAACTCAATTTCTTTCATTTCCTATTTCATCATTGTTGTCTCCATGTAAATTGTAATCACCTCCCCACCTCTTTGCACTTGTCCTCCTAAATGAATACATGATGAACAACTACTTGTATGGTACCGTTTGTCACACACTTCAATATTTTTGAGACACGACAATAACCACAACAACAACACAGCTTTAATCCCGAAGCTGACTCGATCCCCAATTGAACTTGAGCAACATATTCCTAGATGAATTCATGACACATGATTCTTCAAATTATACCACTAAACGATGCCCCCAAAAATTTGCAACATTCACACCTTGAAAGTCTTATTAAGGGGATGTTTGGCAATCGCTAAATCTGCTCTTTCATAGCACATTTTGTCATCTTCTCTCTCGCATCAACCTGCTAACTGTTATCGACCTATGCGGCTAGGTTCCAGAGTCCAATATTAACCATAAAATGTAACAAAGTAGGGCCTCAATAAAACTAATATCACACTAATACATCATGTGCCTAGAAAGATGCTTCCGTATTTAGATGCTTTAAGGGGTTGTCCTTTAGAGCTAAACTTTACTTAATTGAAAAAAACTGAACTTTTTGTTTAATTGTGACACTCGATCAATTATCAAAACTATATGGTAAGACCTTATCAAAACTGAAGGGATATCGGGATCAAATTTCTTACGTTCGCAAGTTAAGATCTCAACTGCTACTTAAGTCGTAAATAACATGCATGCGTGATAGTAAGGTAGAACATACTGTATGGATTATAGAACAATCCCTCATGAGTTGTTAATACTTGTATGTCCTTGTATAATGCATAGCAGTATAGCACTGTTAAAGTGTTAATAATAGTAAATACTTATCTGGGTTATGGTTATTTACCCTTAAACTTGTGTGGGTGATTATATTGGCAGTGTTTGGAGAGTTTTTAACATTAAATTCTGTCAAATTTGTTCTAATGACATAAAAGACAAATGATAATGATGATAAAGCATAAGAAGAGAGAGAGAACCTGAGAGTGATTAGAGCTTCAAGCGGTAGCTTTGCCGGAGATGTTTTTATGTTATGAGGGTGATTTGAAGCGCTAATTAAGAAAAAGTAAATCAGGTAAATTTCAATGGATACAACAGAAGGAACATTTAATATATTCAGATTGTGCGGGGATTGTATCAACAAGGTCGTTGTAGTATAGTGTTAAGTATTCCCGCCTGTCACGCGGGTGACCCGGGTTCGATCCCCGGCAACGGCGTTTTTTTTGTTATGATTTTATTTTTTGGGTTTTATTTATTTTTTTGTTAGCTATGTACAAGGAGCAACCGAGCAACATAAGCAGCAATATCTTTTGTCCATAATCTTTGTTTAACAATAGCTGTGTTTTGGCACAATATATAGCCAACTCAGATTAAATAATTGCGAGTCCAATAAAGAATGCTGCAATTCGGTTTTGTTAGAGACAATCCATTGTGACACTACTATTTTTTTGGTTACACATTATGGCACTACTTTACAGCTTAATACTGTATGGACAACAGATGCAATGATGCATAGTACTCAAAGTGGTGTTTCTGTTCATGATTTTTGCAAAACCTGTTCTTCGGAATTTTTATCCTTATGGACTGCAATAAACCCATCAACAGACTGTAAAATAGTAAACTGCAGTTAGGCTGATCCGGGGCTCATTTTTAAGTACTTATATTGGTCATGTACATAAAATCAAAGTCGAACCAATTAAATTAGTAACAGATCTTGCATTTGCTAATAGCTAGCTATTATTAGAACCAGATAGAGTATTCCCATTATAAAATACAGGAAAAAAGTATAGATTGAGTTCAATGACAGGAAGGGACAGGAGTATATGTTTTCATCTATTTTGGAAGTTCAAAACTTTGATGGATAAGGCAAAGATGAAAGCAAAGAAGACCGTGAGCGCGACCATAATCCCAGCGACTGCCCCAAGGAAATCATGCTCGAAACCAAAATTGCTTCTGATGTACTCTTCCACCGTCTGGCTTGGACTGATATCAGTCAATAGCTCTTGTATGTCGCCATACTGCGATGTCACTAACCCGTACAAGGTCCAAGACACTGGACAAATGTAATGGTACCATCTCCACCATATAGGGATCCTCTGTGACAAACAGTATTAAAAGAACGCAACATATACCCAAATCAGACTTCACAGGAGGTAGTAGCTTCCAAAAAAAGCAAGAAGATATAGGAAGATGCCTTTTTGACGTCACACGTACCGATTTAGGGATTATGAAGCCGGAAAAGAGGTTCCATGTTAAGTAGCAGGCAACTGAGATCATGGAAGCCACATGATGGTTTGGTGCGATGGCCACGGACATCATGCCATGGTAGGTGAAGTAGAGGAAGGTGAAGAACATGAAAAACAAGTACCAGAAGAACTTGCCTACTGTCCATTCAAAGCCAGTCATTGGGTAGACTATAATACTATAGACCGCAGCTTGTACAAAGACGTACGGTATCTCAATTATAGCCTGTTAACGAATATCATTAGGGAACAATCGTAGATGGGGATCATGAGATGATAACTTTATTTTTACTAAAAGAACATAAAAAGTGGTTAACTGAGCTAGATATCACTAACAATTTATATTTCAACTAAGCTAAATACTTCTAACAATTAATATTTCAACTCGTAATAGTTACCTGAGCAAAGGCATAAGGCAAGGGCGAGTACATTCCTGCAGCTTGTTCTCTATAGTAGACAGTTCGCTCCACTGCCACCACAGGTTGCACAGCAATTGCATATTGAACACCAAGGAAGAACACGATTGCATACATAGAACCCATTGCATTGGAAAGATCATGTGCTCTCCGGCTGGAAGATTGATAAGAAAGAAAATCAAATGCACATATCATGAAATGTGCTTAAAGACTTAAAGTGCACATTTTTAATAAAAAGCGTTTATTCTCACTTTGTTGGACAATATTACTTACATTCTGCCGCCTAGTTGCCAGAAGATAGTCCCTAAAATTATAGCCATGAACGTTGTCAAGAAAAACCTAGCAGCAGTGTAAGAAGGGTTGCGCCAGTATGACAAACGTTGCTTCCATAGGCAAACAATGCACTGAATGATGAATGGTTGAGAGTACTGAGTTGGAAAGTAAAGATCCTGTGAACCAGGGCGTGTTGTTCCCAGTTCCCTGATGATTTCTTTCTGTCTCCTGTTTTTAACCAAGCATTAATGAGTACAAGTTACATGTACTTCGCATTATAGCTACTAGCTCTTATGCTAACATCATAACATCTGGTGTTCATTGCCTTAATGATTGGACCTACCTGTATAGATTTGAGTTCTTGTATATGTCCATAAAATCTACTCCGAGCGCTTGCTCTTGTACAGGAGTTGAGATTTCCAACATCCAAGTTGCGGGATTGTATCCATCTGTAATTTTTGGTACTCCTTGGATACTCTGCGATAAATCAGAAAATTTCATTCGCGTAAGCATCTATATATACATGAAGAGCAGGATAATGAAGATTTTCTTTTTAAAAAAAATTTCTTTCAAATGCATCAAAGGAGAAGTTGCGGGTGTGGACTAGGAATTTACTTCAAAGTAGTTGATCAGCTCACAAGATTGGCGTCCCAAAGGGCCTACATATAATTCTTGGCCACCTCTCTTCATAAGAAATAGCTGCAGCATGCAATACACCCATTAGCTGTATTTAGTTTCCTTTTAGTTTTTGTTTGGAAATCCTTACCTCATCGAAGGCTTCAAAGATGTCAATGCTAGGTTGATGGATGGTGCAAACAACTGTTCTGCCAGTGTCAACAGTGTTCCTTACGGTCCTCATCACAATGGCAGCAGCTCTAGCATCAAGCCCTGAAGTAGGCTCGTCCATGAAAATGATTGATGGGTTTGCCACTAGCTCAACTGCGATTGTTAGCCTTTTTCGTTGTTCTGTTGAGAGGCCACTTACACCAGGTTGCCCTACTAGTGCCCCTCGCAATGGAATTAGCTCAACTAACTCCATCACTTCCTCCACAAACATCTATTAAGAGGGGAAAGGTAAGTTGATCATGTCATACCATTATGTAAATGTATGAAGTTGAAAAAGCAAGGACATGCGGAACTTAATTAGCAATGATACACTAAATTTCATGACATTTTTTTAGTTTGGTTCATGATAGTGACTTAATAAACCCAATGTTAGTTCTTGTGATTACCATCTCTTAAGGCGTCAAACAGATTTTCTGTTAAATTCAGAACAGAAAGTACTGAGATAAATTGCGTGACTAAATTTACTTCATTTACGAAGTCTTTCTGACCATATGTTTGTTTGCCTTGTTTAATTTACTAACCTCTCTTGTTTTAGGATCAACGTCAGTGGACAAACGAAGCCATGCTGAGTACAAGAGCGATTCATAAACTGTAACATGAGGAGAGTGTATGTCATTTTGCTCACAATATCCAGAAATCCGCGCAAATGTTTCTTGCTTCTTAGGATAACCAGAAATCCTAATGTCTCCTTCAATGTAACCCCCCGTCTTCCTACCAGCAAGAACATCCATGAGGGTGGTTTTACCAGCACCACTGACTCCCATCAGGGCAGTCAGAACACCTGGCCTGAAAGCACCACTAACCCCTTTTAGAAGCTCCAACCTATCTTCTGTAGCACCTTGCGCTTTCATTTCCTGCATATTTAGCAATTAAAATTATAATTTTGAATGTTATATATAGACAGAGATTTAATTAGTTCAGCTTGCATAATTACCATGGGCATTTCAACTGAATAATGGATATTGTCAAAGGTAATGAAATGTTGTTCAAAAGGGAGAATCATTCCCCTTTTCCTTGGTTGTTCTAGTCCAACAAGCAATTCCTGTCCATTTTCTGAAAAGCAATGTGGAAGAAAGTAAGTATGTCAGCTATGAGTGATGTTGCCTATAATGGTTTAGTGAGTTTGGGTATCGCCTTGAGAACCTCTTCTGCTGCTGCCCCTCCTGTTATTATCTTCACCAGGAAGCGCTTGAGCATTACAATATGCTGCAATTGTGTAGAACATATGTAATTTAACTCAGACAATCAGAAGAAAAGTACATTACAAAACAGTACAGCATGAGAAGGTGGAAGTTTTGAGACTCATACGATTTAGGTATGCTAGAGCAATGATGTAGAGAAAGTTGAACAGGATCATGAATCCAAACAATGCTCCGGTGCCAATCCAATACCAGTATGCATAAGGAAAGAAGCCATGGTTCTTCAAGGCTTGCACCCCTATTGACTCAGTTTGTCCAGCACGAACCTGTGGCATACAGAAGAGTTAGACCAGTCATTTTCTACTGTGAAACGAAAACCCTTTTCTTTCAAAAATTCAAGCACGTCTTACTTTGCTCCAACTATGTCCTAGGAACTCATTGACAGCAATTGCGTTCTGAGCATACATCAGAGGTGATGACCAGTAGCCCCACAACCACCATGGTTTGACATCATCTGTTGCAAGTCAGAATCTAAATGGTTGAGCAACAACTTTCGAAAAGTATTTACATTTATGAGATTGACGAGATGCTTAAGATGTGCATAAATGTCATACTCCGTGAGAGAACAAAGCCACCCAAAACAAAGACAAAAAGCAAGACAGAGGATCCAAATATGTTTGCAACAACCATCGTCCTTCCAACTGCTCCGATGGATTGGAACATATTCGAAGCCATTTGGTTCACCAGTACCAGAATTAGGTACTGCTTAAACAACCTGCAAAAAAGACACATTCAAGCGATATTTTTAAGGTCCAGGGCCTATTAAGTTGAAAGATTTATCTTATATCTTTCAACTTTAGGTAATTATGGACTATAGCAAAATGGCTATGAAAACCTTCCAGCACTTCTTATTTTGGTGAAGTTGTTGGAAGTGAGTACTTCAATGCAGGAATGGGTCAATCTTGGAAACAACCTCTCTGTTTTCTTAAACAGGGGTATGGTTGCGTACATCCCGACCCCGAGCACCCCCATCTAATGGGGATACACTAGATTGTTGTTGTTGTTGTTGTTGTCTGGTACTCTATTTTTTTTACCTTTTCTTTGGCAAAATGTGAATACCTGGCAACGTTGGGGTCATATCCAGTGACATAATATGTGGTAAAGACCCATACACCAACTTCTAATAACGTTATTGGGATCTTGAGTATCCAAGTAGGAAGACCATATGCCCATGGTGGGAAAAACAGGAGGTCACGGTGCTTATAGAATACCGGAAGCTTCGCTATGGTCATTGACATCTCTGCCATTCCACTGAACATAATCATGATCACTGCGAAAAATAATGCTCCTGTGTAGGTTGTACCACCAGGTTGAACTGTGTTCTTGTCCATCTTGGTACGCAAGAATACAGTCATTGATATCAAGGCCATTGTAGTAAGCTAATCAGACAACAGAAATGGAAGAAAATAAAATTAATCTCCTCATGAAAACATAATCAAGAACACATAAATAGACACCTAGGATAAAAACCTTACATGACAAAGCTTAAAAATGTAGACAAAGGAATTCCTTTTCATCAACAAGAATTCCCTCCATAAGCAGGCTTTGAAACATTCCATTCTCTTAATACCATATTTCTTCCTTGTAAGAGCAGCTGGGTGGTTTTTGCTTCTGTCAAACGGTGTAGCAAGCTCGGAATTCAGTTCTCTGCCTACTTGAAAAGATTGGAACGCCTGATAGAATTCCTTTGCTGAAATTAAACGATATGGCTCATCCCTCCTTATCCAGTATTGCTCTTGATCTTTTTCTGATGTCACCTATTTAAAAAATCCATCATAATTAGATTTCTTTTTCTCACATTTTATAACTCAATAAAAATATAGGTTGGAGAAGTGTTTCTTGTCACTCACTTCTTGCAGGAAATCTGCAACACCTTTCCGTTCAGGGCAGCGGAATCCCATGGACTCAAAAAACTCAAGAACATGTTCTCGGGGGCCTTGGTAAACAATGTATCCATCCGAAAGAAGGATAATGTCATTGAAAAGGTTGTAGGTCTCAGGAGCTGGTTGTAGGAGGGAGATTATTGCAGTTCCATTGAGGATATGCACTGATTGTCGAATCGAATTCACAATTTGGTATGTTGTGGAACTGTCTAAACCAGTTGATATTTCATCCATAAAAAGTGCCCTGTATGGTCCAACTAGCATCTCACCTATATTATGAGATATGTTCAGTCACTCATACACATACTTAGTATAAGTTCAAGAGAAGATTAGTATTATGATGTTTACCAGTTGTAACTCGCTTCCTTTGCCCCCCTGAAATGCCTCTAATCATTTCATCCCCGACCAAGGTATCAGCACATACTTCTAATCCTAAGACCTACAATTTCAATAATTCCATTAAGGATCATAAAAAATGCTCTATCTAATGCAATTTTGATGCAATTCATGTTTTAAAACTAGCTAAAAATATACCTTCAGAATGTAATCTGTTATCACATTTTCCTCCTGACCTCTGTGGCTATGGCCTAGGAAAAAAGACAACTGGTAAGTAACAAATTTCAGGTGCACCTCAAGGCTCATGATAATTCAAATTTTCGTAATGTTAAACCAGAGTCCCCTGTTTTGTCCCCTGTGGTTAAACCTTAGGATCTTTAAACTGTACAAATCTTAACTAATTTCCCGTTCACTGAGAAATATAATTATTACCTTCATGAAAACATCAATGTCTGGATCAGGTCTAATTCCTGCCTGTTTCTCTCTTCTGCAAAGTTCAGCTAACATTGCTGCCAAATAGTATAACATACACAGGTGAATATATCATCAGTTTTCATATGATTTTGTTTCT
>ONZK01003651.1:21327-31580 GCA_900322385.1 Pharnaceum exiguum
TAAGGCTATATAATAGCCTAACTTGCGTAGTTTTTATTGTGCAAGCATAACATAAGAAAAGTTCATCATATTTTCATCCTGCTTGCTCCATTCTTCTCCTCCCAATCCCCAACATTAACAATAAGACTCATTTTATTTACCGACAAAGAGAGTAAAAACTAGATTCATTTCCGCCGTGTTTCAGAATAATTAAGTTAGGGATGAGATTGAACTGGAAGGGTACGAGTCGAATTGGAAGAAAATAAAATGGCAGAAAATGGTGTGAGGTTTAATTTCGACCTTTCGACTGTAACGACTGGTATGGCAAACAACTGTTGGCTATATATGTAGCATGGACGCTTCTCAAGAACGCTGTATTATGTGATGGATATATATGTTTAGGATTATGAAGTCCTAATATCGAACACAACACCTAAGAGTGTCCGCTCAACATATATAAGTTGGCTTTGTAGTTTGTAACTAAAGATGCATGCCAGGTGGACGTACACTTAATTAGTAGCAGCGGGTACTCAAGATTATATTGAAATTGGCATGTCCATATTTCATTTCTTGAAGCCATTTGGTATGAGAAACAATTACTCTAGATGCATGAAAGATTGAGGTAGAGGAGGATAATATCACGATAATACAAATACTGGTTAAACATTATAAGGTTTTATGGAAGATCACGAACTTTATAGATTGAAGGTGCAATCAGTGGTGGATGCAATGTTATAACTAGTTGTATTAGTGTTGTAGAGTTGGATTAGTGGTTGTGACCTATGAAAACCTTTCAATACTTCCTATTTTTGTTGAAATTGTCGGAAGTAAATATTTCAATGTAGCAATTGGTCAATCTCGGAAACAACCTCTCTGTTTTTTTTTTAACAGAGTTAAGGTTGCGTACATCTTGACCCGAGTACCCCCATTGAATGGGGATTTACACTCGATTATTGTTGTTTTTGTTGTAGAGTTGGATTAGTGGTTGTGAATTATCTCTTACTACTCTCTACTGCTAGCCAACTGTTTCTATGTTTTGTAATCAAAGTTTAAAGAAGCATAAACTTTATTAATAACTAGCTCTTGCAGTGCATGAATTTTTTTGCTAGATCCGCCGCCGTGCAACGTAACATCGCCCACAAGTGGAGTACAACGTCCTAGATTTAGTCATATATCCTTAGAACCCAACCGGGGTGAAATGGTTAGACGATGTTCCTCACTTGGATTTCGAGTAATGGAGATCAAATGAGAAAAAATATCCCTTCAAACCTTTCTCCTCATCTACACTTCCACATTGCACTGGATGGTCAATTATGTAACTACGTCATGTTAAATTGACAAGGTTCTCCTATAACATACTCGTAAATTAGAAGTAATCAAGAGAAACTCTCCCCAGCCTTTCCTTAAAAGGAAAAAAAATGAAAAATTGGACATAGGCCTTAGGTTAGCTAATTCGCAACGCAACAACATATATGCTTTATATTAGTGTCAAATCCCCATTGGTTTGTCTTCGACTATATTGATCAATTGAATAGTATATGTTCCTGACAAGCGTGACACGAATTGAATTTTACTTATACAAAAGCTAAAGAATTTGTTCTTTTGTGTACTTTGGGATCTTAGTAGGTACACTAGCTTTGTGTTTTCTTATGTATTATGTTTTTCGTCTGTATACAATTATTTAGATGAACTGAATTGCTATAACATGAGAGAGTTGAAATCAAATTCAATTAAATTATTATTACACTTGCGTATTATCTTTGTTCCAACTTAATCTTAACTTCTTTTTTTCACAAAACATTGTGCAAACTCATTTCATATATGAGACGGAGTTATTAAAGACAAAATATATGGATTAATGATTCTTCGATGGTCATTAGTGACCATGTCTCATATATAAAACGGGTTAGCATAATTTTTTTTTATTGTTGTTTCTTAATCAGACTCTAAAATTAAAACAAAAGCAAATGTATTTAATTTTGTAAAACATTGTGACCTAAAAATTTGAGACAAAACTATTTCATTCAATCTTGGTAAGAATACCGAGTATAAGAAATTAAGAATACTCAAGTAAAATAATTTCTTAAACAACTTGTTAATTGTCTTTAGATTCTTCATATCCATTTATCCAACAATAATTTATATTTCAAAGATTAGCAGGAATCATATATAAATAAACTATTGTTCCCTGAGTCGGTACAACAATAATATATAACAAATTTTAATGAAACGAAAAATTTCAATTAAGCCTTTTTCTATGAATCTTTGTATAACTATGACCGAAAAGATACGGAGTATAATTTAAAAGGTTTTAGTTTCATAATCTATTATATCATGAAAAACAATGTAGTAGAGCTAATTAATTCCTATTAAATTATAAAATAAGGATTGTTATAAAAAAAATGGATGGAAAATATGGATGTTATAAATAAATAACTAAACGAAGTGGAAATTGTTATTGAATTTATAGAAAAAATTGTGTGAACCCATTTCATATATGAGACTGGATAAAAGGTCATTATTGTGTAGCCAATGGGCCATTATTATATAGTCGTGTGGTCATTATCGTGTAACCGATGTGTCATTAGTACCCAATCTCATATATGAAACGGATTCATACAATTTTTTGTGTCGAATTTATATTCCTTTAATTCCCCCATTTCACATCTTTTGGTCAAACCCAAACTGCCGGTACGGCAGTACACAACGAACCGTATACTGTAAGCGTGTAGCAACAGGCAGCCAACATCTGTACCAGCAACTACAGTGACAGCAGCAAAGCTAGCTAGTATCAAGTGATCAACCCAACCCAGTACACATTACATTACACTACAGGTCTACATTACACAACAGTACAGTATAACAACCTTCTCCACCGTATTCAATTTCGTTCCACACTCGTCGGCTAAAACACCAACACCCAACACATAACACATGCAAACACAACACACAACAACACAAAACACTCGTAAATATAATAAAAATTAAAAAGGACCACCCAACCAAAAAAGCGTAAAAGGCAACCCAAACAAAATCATTAAAATAATACACACACTGAACATTACAAGAAAACAGAAAAGAACTAACACGAAAAGAGTTGAAACCTCACTCAGTTCATCCAAATATAAATGTGAAAAAATAAAGATATAATAAAAGAATTTATTCTCCTCTTTTCAACAATTTTCTCCTTAAAACCTGGCGCTTCCGACACTTCCCTCAGTCTTCGTTCTCCACTCTTCATTCCATTCCACTCTCTCTCCTCACTTCTGTTTTTCTATTGTCTCCCCACTTCACCGCTTCACTTCTTCCCCTTACCTCCAAATCTCGAGGTTTGTCATTTTTCCACCTTTTTTGTCACCGTTTTCTGCCTTTTCTTGCTTCTTATCATTGCTTTCGTGTTTCCTGAGGTGGGTTTTTCTTTGTTTTGAGTAATTTTTTGTATCCGCAATTTTACATGTGTTTTTTTTTTCATGTTCTTGGTATTTTTTTATTACTTTTTTTTTTTCAATTTACTGTTTCTCTATGATCCATTTTTTATCATGTGATCGTGTCATGCATTGGTATTAATAGATATATAGATAAATTAAGTGACACCCAACAAGCTAAAGTTTATTTAATGACATCATATAAGCAGGAAATTTATGATCATGATATTTAAGTAAAGAAAGAAAAGAAAAGGGAAAGGGAAATGGGGAATTAGTTGAACTGCCACATAGAGTTAGTGAAGGTGAATGATGATTGATTTTGACAATAATTGATTTTGATTGAAGTTGTTGTGTTGTGTAACTGAAGATATTAGGAAGCCAAATGGTATAATAAATAATGGTATTTAAAGAAAGTTGCTATCTTTTCTGTCTCTTTTTCTTCTACACGTTTCCTTGTATTGTATTCTCTCAACCCTTTTTGAAAGAAGCTTCATTTTGAAGGTTTGTGTTGTTTTAAGGTTGGCATTTGGATTGTGTATCTTTTTGGTATGACTTTGACTGACACACACTGTTGTGTTTATATTCTTATTAGTTTGATGGATGATGATTGTGTATTTGGATTTGCATTTGCATGTGGGTTTTGAGTGGTTTTCTGTTTTGGTAAGTGAGTGATTTCTGGTGGTGGGATTTTTCTGTTTTGGGATGTTTTTGGTTGTGGGGGTTATAAGATTTTGGTGAGATATGGTATGAAATCTTTGGCGTCCCGCGTCGTGTTTTACTATGTTTTGTTGGTTTACTTTGTTGTTGAGGTTTTGTACTTTGGTGTCACTCACAGTTGTTGCATGATAGTGTTGATTGAAATGGTCAGCTGTGTATGCTAGTCTTCTGGTGGTGATGTGTGCTTTGAGTATCATTGTAGTTGATCCTATGTTTCTTTTTCTTTTTTTCTCGCTTTGCGCATGAAGTTTTGGCAGGAGAAAGCGAATTATGTTTTACGAGAGAGTGAGCTGTTTTCTCATTTGCAACTATTTAGTTCTGAATTACTCATTTGTGTCTCGAATGTTATCATAGATTGTTAGAACAGGAATGTCGACATGAAATTTGGGGTTTTTCGTGGATTAGGAATTTGAGTAAGCATCTGTGATTTAGGATTTATTTATTTTTACGAGAAAGAGGTCTAGTTCTCTAATTTAAATTCTTAAGGCATGGAAAACATTGTATAGGAAAGAATGCATCATGTGGTGGTTTTATTGGGCCTATCATGCAAGAGGCAAGTTAGACCACTCATTAGCCCATTCTACCCCCGATAACTGACTTGGAACTTGGGGGTAGGTAGCACTAAACTTATATGTTGATCTATCTCTCTTCTTCTTCTCCTTGGATTTCAATAGTTGTCTTAGACTCACAAGACAAGTCCTGCAGAAATACACGCTTACCTGGGCTTGATAGTTTATAGTTTGGCCTATTGCTTTTCTTATTTCTTGGGGAGCTTAGTTGGAAATTTTTAATTAATGATTGCAGTTATTTTTATCAGTACATGAATTTTCTAATTGTTTTCTAGTTTATGAAGTTTTCAGAATCTAGCTCATGAGATTTTTTTCCTTGGGGTTACAGATCAACATTACACAGACTTGTTTTTAGCTTGTTGTGATTGTAATTCTTGTGTTGATCTGACAACTGCAGTTTCTTATGAGAAGGAGATAACCTATCTGAATGTCTATGAAGACATTCAAATCTTGGAGATGGCTGCCTAGAAAGAAGATAGTCTTATCGGATGTGGTATGGTTCACCGTCTTCGTTTCTGTTTCAGTTTTGTCCCAATTCATGTTTGAATCTAAGTGTTGTTATGTTATCTGTGTTATAGGGACCACATGGAGCGCATGGATTCAGGATGAGACAACTAGCCTTTATGGCAGTTGTGTGTATAGCGATGCTGTTCATTGTGTATAGAACTACAAGTTATCAATATCAACAGACACAGGTACTACTTCAAGGCAATCCGGTCACTTACTGGATCTGTTTTGGTGAAAAATTTGTCCTCTTTTTTATAGCTTCATGGTCATTTTGTTCTTTCCGGTGGTAGTCTAGTCCTATTCAGTGTATCCATTCTTGTTGAGTCTGCTAGTAACTATGAATCATATCTCATGGAGGCAATTTTAGCACTTTAAGTATCAATGATTCTGTAGTTTCTATTGCTTAACTGGTTAGAGTAGTTTCGTCCGATGAATATATCTAGAGCTACGTTTTTGAGAGGCTAATTTTTTGTCTTCTCTTCTGTGGTTACTTTACAGATAGATTCTAAAAGACACCCATTTGATAGCACAGAGGTACTGTTTGCACTTTGTGCCTTTGACAACCCTTCTTATTTTGTTTGTAACAAATTGTTGTGTGATTGAAAAATTGAGGTTGTGCTTATACTTGTCTACCTTTTCTTTTTATGGGAACTGTTATAATTTCTGGATCCAGGACTCAGAGCCTGTAGAGTTGGATAATTTACCGCATGGGATCATTCAGGCAAGATCAGATTTAGAGTTGAGACCGTTGTGGTCTCGTCCACAGGATAAGGTCAGAACCTGTTGCAACATTTCTCTCTCTCTATTTCTCACTCTCTATCTCCTCAATCTTTTGCAATAGATGGTAGCTACTATTAGTTGTCACTGGCCTGTAGGTATGAGCTTCTTTTCCAGCTTGTAGTGCTGGAAATTCTCTTCGCTCTCTACCAGTTTTTTTGATGAAGCTCTTTGTGTTTTTAGGTAGATGATTCTAGCCATCATAACTTGCTCGCAATTGCGGCTGGTATCAAGCAGAAGCATAATGTGGATAGAATTGTTCAGAAGGTAATATAATTACATGCATATGGTGCTGCCACATATACAGCACAATCCTTTTAGCTTGTCTGACTTTTTTTTGGATTCAGTTTCTTGCAGAAAATTTTACTATTATACTATTCCATTATGATGGAAAAATGAACGGGTGGTGGGATTTGGATTGGAGTAAGAAGGCCATCCACATAGCTGCCGAGAACCAAACAAAATGGTTAGTTCTGTAATTTACGATTGTCTCCTGCATTTTCTGGTGTTTCATGATTACGTTAGATGTTTGTAGTTTTTTTCTATTTCCTATCTAATTTTCTTGGCCGAAGGGGGTAGGATCTTCCTTGAGGGTGTCTTAACATTGCAATGGGAAGCTTATGTTGTTTAGATGGCTTGTCAAAAGAGTACTTCCGTCATGTCATGAGGTTTGGAGGTCTGTGATGCCTATTAATAAGTAGACCAGGGGCTCTTTATAGTCTTAATTTTTAATAGGGTTACTATTTATTGGATTGAGTCCACTACAGAGGGATTTAATAGTTAGTGTGTCTTTCAGTACCCCCTCTCATTTCCATTCCACTCCCACAAAGTTATGCACTACTGTTCTCTTGGTTTTTGTCTGTACTGAATGTTCGTGGACTGTCGTGGGGTCAGTTACATCTCCTGCAATGAAATTGGTAAAGGTTTAAGTAGTTGTACGTGCTAATGAAGTTGTTACACGGGGCACAAGTGTTAAAATGGGAATGGGAGCTGGGGTGGATTTTGGATATGAGAATACCCAATTTGTTTAGAAGAACAAGATTTGGATACTTATACTTTATAGGGAGTCTTTGTAATATTCATCTTCGGGATATAACTTATTTTGCTACTTTATGGGCAAAATCTTGTGGGGCTTTCAAATTTGGTTAGCGGACTACTTGTTCTCAGACAATGTTTACTATTTGATTTATTTTAGTTCTATCTTCCATGAAACAAATAAAGATAGATTTGGATATGTTGTTAGAAGTTAGAACATCTCCAAAACGAAAAGGATTTGCTGGTTCTTCATTTTCTTTTTTGTGTGAACATGTCCCAGAACTTTGAAACAGCCTCTCTGTAATATTAAACAGGGGAAAGGTTGTGTACATCCTAATTTTCGGCCCCATGGTATGGGGATTACATAGGGTAGTTGTCTGATATTGTCAGAAGTTAAATTTTAGAAGGCTCCATATTGGTTGCTAGAGGTTGTTGAGGTTGTCAGTTGCCGCGTATCTGTTTCTTATTGGGGTTCTTGGTGTCTCTTATTTAGTTTTTTTTGGACTTTTTGGAGGCGTTAGGTACTGTCTGTTGGGGCTTCTTTGCACTTTGCAGCATTCTGGTGAACATTTGATGTGTTTTTTCCTTTGGGAACCAGTGTTATAGGCATCTCCTGTTTGTTTCTAGGCTTTATATGCTAATAGATGAACCTTCATCTTGAAATAATCTTGTATGCCTTTCAGTTGGAATTGGAAATTTAGGTCCTTGACTTTTTTTCAATTCCTTTATTTTCAGGTGGTTTGCTAAACGCTTTTTACATCCAGATGTTGTTTCCATCTATGACTATATATTCCTCTGGGATGAAGATCTGGGAGTGGATAACTTCAGTCCAAGAAAGTATGTGTGCCGCTACCAATCCACTTTTTTTTAATGCGACTCCTTCAAGAAGGAGATACTGGGAGCCTGGATTTTTTTTTCTTTGCATTCATGGACATTTGTTGGACGTACAAGAATGTGTTGTATCTTGGTTTTGGGTGGAACAAAATTTTCCATAATGACGCCTTTAATAGCTACTTCAAGCATAAAGGGTGTTGTGTTCTTGGGTCGGAAAAAATTAATTATTATTTTTCACATTGTTTGATGCTTGTACTTCTTTTTGTTTCCTTTTTTGAATTGGAATTCTGGTTTTATTCACGTTTCTCTCCTTTGATGCAGATACTTAGATATTGTCAAATCAGAACGTCTACAGATTTCTCAGCCTGCTTTGGATCCGAACTCCACTGAGATTCATCACCGAATAACTATTCGTAAGAAGACAAAGAGGTTCCACAGGTAAAGTGGGTTGTTTTTTGTAAGTGTTGAGATTGGTCGTATTTTGTTGCTTTAGAGGTCTGATGTTTTCTTTGTCGCAGGAGAATATATGATACAAGGGGTGTTACAAAATGTTCAAGTTCCAGCCTGGGGCCACCATGCACAGGGTAAGTATGATACAACGAAAAAACTGCTCTGTGAACCAAACAATGGCAACATCATCAAGGATATCATCTTCATTTGATTTTATCAAAAAAAAATAATCTGTTTTGAGACAACACAGCGCTGTCAATTAGCTTTACTTGTCAGTGTTGTTTGATGGTTTGTGTCTCACATTTTTGTTCTTATTTTTCCCCCTCTTTGTCCTAAATAAACTTCAAGAATCTTTTTTCTCATCTGCATTGAAGATGAATCGTATCAGAGTTCAATTACGTTGAAAAATGCTTGCCGTCTAATATACTTCTATTTTCAGAAATCTGTAATGTTCTATATGGTCTGAAGCCATTTGATTCGCATTTTGGGCGCTATGGGAAGTTTGCCTTGCAGTAATACATATCTTGTCCTTTTGATTTTTTGTAGGTGGGTGGAAGGGATGGCTCCTGTATTTTCAAGATCAGCTTGGCGGTGTGCTTGGCACCTTATACAGGTGTTTCTCGATCATGTGCCTTTGGAGTGCAATAATTGTTTACTAATTGGTTCATTACGTGGTCCAAAAAAAAAACTACATGTTAGGGAATTGCGTTTAGGGTTCATCTGTAGTTGACCTGCTTGTTGATTATTTAATTTGCTGCACGAAATCATATCAGTAGCAAAGTGAAATGTTTAGGTGTATATTTTGATGAAGAGCATGTTGGCTTATAATTTGATTTTGAGTATCTGTTCATTTTTTCATTCTTTTAAATTAGATTGTCTTTTGAATCATAACGAGCTTCCTGTCTTGTTTCAGAACGATCTTGTACATGGTTGGGGGTTGGATATGAAGCTTGGTTATTGTGCACAGGTAAGATTAAGTTGCTCCTCGGCAATTATTTGTGTCATTCTTCTGCTTTGATTTTCTATTTTCTGCCCCCCTTTTGTAGTTGTATACTTCGGGATGTTATGTTGTATGTTTCAGAATGTGATACTGCCTATTATTACTGTTTGGGATGTTTAGACTTAATGGGTTTATGGTTTTAGCTACTTTGTCGATTCAAAAGCATGTTCTAGTTTTGCCAGTTCCCACTGGCTTGTGATACTGATCCTAGTCGAAGTTGAATTGATTACTACCTTTGAACTTTTTCGCATTCGACCTTTTATCTCCTCTCCCTCTCCCTCCCTCCCTTGCTCTCTCTCTCTCAAAAGGAGATCTTTTCTCTAGAGTGGTTGATGTATGAAATTAATTCAGTGGCTGAGACTCGGTCAATCAAATGCAAGGACTCGGATTCGTTGTTGGTGACAATGGAAGTTGTGATCACTGAACCTTCTTGACATTGCATGCATTTTGTAGTTAAAAAAACTACATGTTTGACTTGGAGAACTCATTATTGCAGTGGAAGGTTTTTGGATCAGCAAACACCCTTCCTTTGTCTGTTTTCTCTTGAGAATTTCACACTCCTATTAGTCCTTCTCATCAAACCATCCTTTGTACTCTCCTCCTGTGATCCGTATGACTCTAGTTCTTTGGGTGCGGCAGTGTGCTGTCATGATTATTGGTTTTGTTTCGGTCTGTCAATGTTGTTGCATTGGCCCTATCTTTTCAATTTTCATGGGGTACAACAAAAAGCAATAGCATTTCCGTGTAATCGCAATTTAGTTGGATTGGGGGTATGCAGTGAAAAACAAGGGTCCCAATGCAAGTATGTGACGTCTTGATGCCAGTGGTGATGGTATGCAACCGCCAATTTGTCTTCTGTTGCAGAAGGGGTAGGGTACTGACATTCGTCGTTTTCCTTCTCTTGTCTTCCCATCCTCTCTTTGTTTTTTTGGTGGTGGGGGGGGGGGGGGGGGGGGGGGG
>ONZK01003651.1:32055-48512 GCA_900322385.1 Pharnaceum exiguum
TTGATGTTCATCTTGTGACCCGGTTTTGGCTGTGAGGTTGCCTTCTGTTGTAACTGTGGTTGTATCTCTGGCGATATGTTAAGAGATGTGGGAAACTTGATCCTCATAAATAGTTTTTTATTAGGGCGAGCGTTTAGCTGTGGGGGTTGACCGTTCAAGGTTATCCATCCTGCAAGATGAGAATGATTTTGGTGATCTGGCACAGGAAAGGCTCAGTATGGGAAACATGTGTGCTAATAGAGAGGATTTGGAAGTCTGTGTTTTTCATGATTTGAGCAGCTAGTGTCTTTGGCTAGAAAGGTCATGTAAAATCTGGTTTATACCTTGTCTTAGCTGTTGTTTTCTGTTCTCTGTAATCTGTTTACGTTTAAGAAATATGATCTTTGTCGATTGGTATGTTGCATAGTGTTGCTCTGTTCAAGGCTAATGTGGGGGAAAATCAAGTTGATTTATTTTCTATTCTGTCTCTTTTCCTGGCTTCTTTCTCTTCTTTTTTTTTTTACGAATTTCTCTTCTTGTTTTCACAATCCTCAGGGTGACCGGACGAAAAGGGTAGGAATAGTTGATAGTCAGTATGTTGTTCATCAAGGCATTCAAACTTTGGGTGGCTCAGGCAAAAAGGTCAGATCACATTTTAAAATATTCTGTTGATCAGCAGTTGCAAACAATCGGTTAAGCATAACTGTATGGTTGGGTGTTACTAATGCTTTGGTCTGATCTGTGCAGGCTTCAAAAACAGAAGACTCTCTGAAGGTGACTAAACCCCCCTTTTGGCCTTCACTATTGTTTTCTATTCGCTTTTGTAATAATATTTCACAATAACAGAATCTTATATTTGCTCTTTTACAATTTCAGAAACGTTCACCTGGTGTTGATTCTCGCGTAGAGGTAATTACTTCTAAACTTTAAACCTTATCTTTTTTTTTAATTATGAATTGGATCTTGTGGACTCACGTTCTGTGGATCTGAACAGATTAGGAGGCAGTCAACTAGTGAGCTGAAGACCTTCAAAGAACGCTGGGAAAAAGCCGTGGCAGCGGATAGGGGTTGGGTGGATCCTTATGCGAGGAATAGTTGGTTTGATGCATTTAAGAAAATTAGAAAATCTGGACTGAAAACTCATTAGTGAAATTTTGCCAGCATGAATATATAATTTACATACTGCCCTGTAGATAGGTCACCCAGGTCATGTTGGTACATTAGAGCCCGAGGTTCATGTGCACCCCAGAGTTGCTGATTTAGTAGTAGGCCTTACATATTCTTGTTTGTTATGCTGCTGCAGTGCTGCTCTTGTATTTGCAGGATCACACCAATTAATTCATTGTTTCTGTTTGATTTGTAAAACTGATGTTGTGCCCCCCCCCCCAGTAGTGTGTACTTGCGTAGTACTCATTCATTTAATTCTTGTGCCCCTTATTTGGGCAAGGTAGAAACGGTTGCATTTCCTTGTAGTTACTCAGGTGTCGGATCTCAGAAAGCATAGAAGTAGTACAATCTACTTATCACTGTCTGTGTCTGTTCGGTGATAGCACAATAACACTGCAACATTTACTCGTTGTACTGCAACATTTACTCGTTTTCAGTTTTTCACTAGACTTTACGCAGGAGATTGAATGATCTCTTGGCTTTTTGCTGTGTCTGTCCTTGTAGCCCATTATTTTGGTGAGGCAGTCTATCTACTTCATGTATAGCCAGCCACATTACACATAAAAAAGGAAGCAGAATGTACTTACGTATCTGCTCATACCTTGATTTATTAGGCAAAGAAGCACTTCTAATCGCGTTTGGTACCACTATTTCTTATGAAGACAGTCTTGGTATAATTGTATCAGCAATATACCGAGTTGTGTTTGACTTTGAGTCTTTGACCTAGAGATACAACTTTTCAGCTTGCTTGCATTGTACTTCTTTCTTTCCCTTTAAGTTTTTGGGTTGAATGATACGGTTTTGTGATGGCTTTCTGGCAGTTCGTTCTGCATGATCGAGCCTTATCCCAAATGCAATGATGAAGGTATATAGATCCTGCGATTCCTGTTGTCCGTAATAATTTTTCACCTGATCAAATAATTATGCTTTGCAAATCCTGAATTATGGTCACAATCATACTCTGCACCGTGCACTCATAATTCATAAGTCATTACCGAAATAGAAAAGTCACACATGATTCACATCCTGAAAAGGGAATGTAGATAAATAATTAAATGAAAAAAGCTGCTACTCTCAATATAAATTACTATAGGATTATATTATATATATGAACTATTATTGATGATAGTTAATATTATAACATTTAATTGGCATGAGGTAATGTATTCGATTCCCATCGTTTGTAAAATTTTCTCAAGCTAGTGATACTTATGAAACGCGAGCGGGATTAAGCTTGAACCAAAAGAGATTAAGAAAACCTCGGAAAAACCAACTAATGTTATACTAATAAATTTTGAGCTTAAAATAATTGAACTCAAATGTTTTATACCTTGAAAATGAAGATAACACATAGAAAATGTTAATGTGAAATTTTGGGAAATCTTGTACTGATAATATTAATTATAAATACTACCTTGTGAGGAAGAGGTAAATAGGAATTGAATCAATTTGTTTAAGTACATTGTTTCTCATTGACTATTTGACGAGGTTCTTTATGTACACTCTATTATTGGACCACCAAATTAAATAATATTTTTTATGAAAAGGCAATTTCAAATAATAAAAGTTAAGATTATGCGCAAATGTTGATGTAAAGAAGGCATATATGTGATTTTGAAAAAGTAAATTCCATTGTTGATTTACATAGGGGCATAGGGAAGTAATGTGAATTATGTAAACTACTCTCTATTTAATATATAGAAAAATTTGTGTGAACCATTTTCATATATGAGGCAAGGTATTAGTGACACAAAAAAAGTTGTTTAATGAGCTCTCGAGTGATCATTAGTGATCCCTGGCCATTAATGACCATTTGAAACGGGTTCACATAAGTTTTTTGTTAAATAAAATACAGTAGATTCTACTAAATAAATTCTACTCAGATTTTATCACCCTCTTTGCGCTTTCATGTGAACTTGCTATTTGACTATTTGACAAGCCGGTTTGATGAGCTATTATAAGAAGTTGGGGTAGGTAGCTTGTTGTGAGGTAACTTTTTTTGGCTAATAAGTTAGGCAAATAAGGTGCCAACAAGTAATATAATAAAGTCTACCAAACAAGCACAATATGTGAATTAAGACGCCGACACATGCTCTTTAATTATAATTATATTGCGCTAAATTGATTTGATTAGAGTTGAAGTGATTTAAATTGAAATAGACATACCAAATCTTATCAACTACTCGTATTTAAACATATGAAAAATTTACTAAAATATATTTAAAAAAANNNATAAAAAAAAGAAGTAAAAGAAATCACACACAGTAAAATAAAGATCTACCACCTCATAAGATCCAATATGGGTACTGTTCTTAATTAGGTGATACATATAGGGAAAAGAACCCCATATTGGATTAATTATTTTTCCTTTTATTTACTTTGTGAGGAATCTTCCAAACAGAAAAAATGAAAAACATATTTCTTTCTTTAAAATAACAGCTCAGCAAAACAAAACAAAAATGTATAAAGAGGATGCCAGTCACATGACTTTGAATCTTTGAGAGTATTTATTGATATAATAATAACAATAAATGAAAATAAAGAAAAGTCACCAAATATTCAAAGGCACAAATTGCTGACCAAAGATTAGATTAGACTACTCAAACTTTCTCTTCACATTACATTACCAAAACAAAAACAAAAACAAAAACCCAAATTCCTTTTTTTTTTTATTTCATTTCATTTCTCATTACTTTTCTTCATCTTGAATCAAACCCCTCCCAACTCCACTCTCTCTCCTGAAGATTCAATCTTTATTTATCTAACTCTCAGGTTGAAAATTCCATCCGGGTATTTCTCTAAACCATGTCTCGTTATGATCCCAATCCATTTGAGGAAGATGTTGAAGTCAATCCCTTCTCTGTAAGTATCATTATTTTTCAGTTTTAGCAATTGGGTTTTGTTTCTTTATGCAAATTCTCATCTGGGTCAGTCTTGTTTTATGCTTTTTTGTCCAAAGTTTGAATCTTTTTTGGTTTGTTATGAGGTTTTGCTATCTGGGTATGTTTTCATTTTGGGGTTTTTGGTTGTTTGGGTAGTTTTTTGGATCTGGATTTGTTTTTACTGTTGGGTTGTTCTTACTTAGTCATATTAATTAGTGTAGTGAGTGATTAGTTGATGCCCTTGAGATGTGTGGCTGTGTGGAGTTTGGACTGTTGTTAGTGAATGTGTGTGATGTATTATATGTAGGATGGAATTGTATGTATCTGTTTAGATCATAGTTTGTGATCTAGTGTGTTTAGTTGATTTCCATTTGAAGTGGAAATATGTGAGCTTTGCTGCTTTTGTTTCGACTAGATACGGGTGAGGTTGCGTGCATCTTAACAGTTTACGGATCGATTTTGAGTGGCGTTTAGCTGTTTAGATGGAGTTTCTTTGGTTGTGCTATTGTACCGCTGAATACTAGGATAGGGATTGTATATCAGATCATGAGTAGGAATGTTTTCAAGAATGTCATCGTTGAATCCACCCATGTTTAATGCTTGTACTCCGGTACCAGGATATAAGCGGCAGTTGTTCTTAGAATTGGATCGCTTTGGAGAAAGCCAAGTGTTGCCATGGAATTTGCTTTTGTTTCGTCAGTAGAGAGCATTCTAGTCTTATAAATGCGGTTGATTTAGCTTGCTGATAGATGCTGTTAACCCACAAAATTAATGGTTAGATTTAAAGGTTGGGCGCTGCCACGATCTGTTGAGAATTGGTGTATTGCTTTGAGCTTAGTTTATCAACTTTAATTTCACTCTCAGTGAGAACGAAGGAGAATTTCTGTGGGTTGGTTTAGCGTACAATGTGTGGTTGTAGGCCTTGTAGCCGGATTCTGATGGTAAGTTTTAAGGGCTTAATGTGGGTAACTGTCTAGCAGTTTGACTAAGCTGTATGGAGGGTCTTAGACTCTCCGAACTGGCTTACTAGAAGTTTATCCTCTTGCTTTTCCCTGATGGGGGTCTGGATGCTCAAAGCTTAGTTGTGTTTTATAGTATGCTAACTGTTTCTTTTTGCACGATGTGAATTTTTTTTTTTTTGTAGCAAATGTGATATTATGCAAGTCTCACGTTTCCATTCACACTACTACACTAGTACTTTAGTTCTTAATGTGCTAATATGTTCATCATTCTCAGGATCAAGGAGGCAAAGCCAAATCGTCAGGCCAGTCGAACTATGGAGGTGGAGCGTTTTATATGACTGTAAGCTACACATCTCATCCTTATCATCATTGTGTGATCTTACTATGGTTCACATATTGATATTTTGTCCTCCATTGGGATAGGCATAGAGTGACAGACTGCGTTAGGTAGAGGTCACATTAAGTAGCAGATTGCATCTAGTCCCATTGCCCATTGGAACATTGAATTGTATTTGGACATTTTCATGTTGGTGAAGAGCATTGTTAGTAAGTAATTAAACAGAATGTACTTTGACTTGGGTATGATATCTGGATGGGTGACTGATCGGTGAGATTGACCAGGTAGGTTGAGTGCGATAGCGTTCTTACAGGACTATTCCAAGGGACGTTTTAGAACTGAAAGTGAAACCGACTTGCCATGGACCGTGCTTTCAGTCTTAACCCGTTGAGAGAGTGTAGTGTTCTGGTAGAGAAAATCAATGGCACGATTGTAGATTCTGAGGTTGAGCATTTCCATGTCCAATATAGCCACACTCAATATATAGGAATCGAGGTTCTGTTTCTATGTGTCCCATGTACACTTGATCTACGTATTATTTAACCCTAAGGATGTCACAAAGTAGTTCTAAAAGTATTTCGGATCCAGGTAGTGGGTATGTTTTGTATGGATGGAGAGGCGGCAAACAGAAACCATTTTGATTTTTTAAAAAAAGGGATTTTTGTACTTTTAGCTTGTTATTTTTAGAAGTGTGGTAGACTGGTAGTCACACTTAGTTTGGGAGATACCCCTTTATAGATCTGATAGGTTATCAGGTTTGAACACTTTTATTTCTACTTTGTTAGTTTGTGGGTTTTGCAATTAGGTAGGGACGCTTAATTTTTGAGAACCTGAATTACATGTAAATTGAACATAGAAGCTAAAGCTTGTTCAATGACTAGTAATCTTCCATTCAATCCCAGTCCGCTGCTGAGACCCTCTCTCTGGAATTGGTCGGCTTAGAATTTTACTCAGTCTCTTTCTCTCTTGATTGCTCCTTTCTGTATAAGGGTCCGGGTGAGGGGTGTGGGAATGAAGTGTTACCTTTCTTAGTCTTTGGTACTAGTGCAGTTGTGCTGTCTTCCTGTGTCATGCGTTTTGGAGATCTATCTCCAATTTCATTCTGTGTTATAGAGAATGAGAAAGTCAGATAATTAACTGTGATTTGTCTTTGGTTTCTCGTGGAAATCAGAGGATGAGGAAAGCAGACAGTTGGAGATTGTTCAAATCTCAAATGTTTCTATAGATGTTTGTGCTAGCATGTGCCCTTTGAACTGATGTCTATTTTGGAGTTTTATCACTTTTGGCAACTGTTTGTTGGCTTATGGGGAGGTCATGAATGAGGGGGTTGGCGATGTTTCGTCCATTCAACTCAACTGCTTGTTTGGTTTGTATAAAATAGTGGGATATAAATCAATATGGAGCATTGAAGAGAAAGACAAGAATGTAGTGAACTTGGTGAATATATTTTGTTGGATAATTTTAGTTGCCTGTACTTCTATATTCTGTGAACACATTCTCATTGGTTTCTTTTGAGCATTGGACCTATGATTGAATGGGTGGAGTTTGTGTTGGCTTATGAGGAGAGATTTTTCTTTGAACTTTGATGCCATGGCTGGTGTTTCTGGCTGATGGCACAGGCCGGGGCGATTGTTGTTGGAGAGAGAGGGGGGAGGGAGGGGGTGGATCAGAGTAGTGTTTAGAGGTGTAATGCATGCCTGCTACTTTTACAGGAGGCTGGCAACTGGTGACCTGAAAGTTGGTTAAGAGAGATTGAGAACATGTAACGTGTCAGTATGGAGTGGAGCAGAGGTTTTTATGAGAACTCTAGTACTTAAACTGGGGTATTAATCTTAAGCACTTGCATTGATTATCTTGTGGTACCATCATTCTGTGACTAGTCGTCCAAATGCTCCTAAATTATGTATGGATCTTGGGTCTAGCTCGGGCTTTTGTTTGGTTTGTGATTATCAGTAGTAGTTAAGTTAGTTTATTCACCTTACTCTTGCATGTATTCAGGATTTTAATCTGGTGGAGGCAGAGTTTTTCAATGTTGAGTTCATATGATTTAATCTCCTCCCGTATTTAAAATTGATGCTGTTGCCTTCATGAAGGTGGTACGTTCTCTGTTGCTTGCTTGTAGTTTACTCTAATTGACGTCAATTTTTTGATGGATGCTAGAATCCTGGAACTGTCCCTCCAGCTTCAAACTCAAGGCTTTCACCTCTTCCTCCAGAGCCAGCTGACTTTTACAATCCTACTGCAACCGTGGATATCCCCCTCGATTCATCAAAGGTATATATAATTTTTGAAGTTAATTTTGTTAGATGTCTTACTTAGGTTTTAGAAAGAAAAAAAAAAGAATACATATGCGCCTTAGATTAGCTATAGGTTCGCTGCCTCAAAGCCAACTGCCAGTCCTGCAACATTTTTTTGGAAGAAAAAAAGAATACTTGCAGTCAGAAAACGAAAAAGAAGTGTCTGCACGCCTCTTGCGCCTTGAAAAACCAGATGTCGTATCTTTTTTTATCCTCATCTATTTCCACTCATAACTGTGTAGGATTTGAAGAAGAAAGAGAAAGAACTGCAAGCTAAAGAGGCTGAGTTGAGAAAGAGAGAGGAGGTAATTGTTTGCCCTTTTGCTGGCAGTTGAACAATTTTATGTAGCATTATAGCTTGAAGCAACTGAATAGGCATGCGTTTCTGTTTTGTCTTCCTCCCAATTAGTGCTCGTCTGTTGTTTTAATTCAAGACTGTCTCTCATTTTGTGTACTAATCTGTATGATGTTTGGGATAATGTTCTTCCATGTGTGAAATTATATAGTTGACCGTGGTGTCCCTTTTCTTAGCTGATTGCACATGGAGGGATGGAGTTGTCAACTAATGGCTTCTATATCCAAAATGTGGCTGATTAGTGATTACCATACTGCGCCCTGCTTATGCTGGTGTGTCTGAATCTCTGATTGATTATCTTGATTTATTGCAGGCTCTCAAAAGAAAAGAAGACGCTGCTCAGCGAGGTTAGCTGATCCGTTTCTATTATTGGAATCTGTTTCTACCGTTTCTTCTGGCACTCAATGAACTGCAATCCTAAATACCGGTTGTTATTGCAATATATCTGTTTTAAGTTTGCTTATCCAAATTTTGTTCATATTTGTTACTTCCACTCTGCAGCTGGAATTGTTATCGAAGAGAAGAACTGGCCTCCATTTTTTCCTTTGATACATCATGATATTGCTACTGAGATACCTATCCATCTCCAGCGCTTGCAGTATACAGCTTTTGCGACGTTGTTAGGTATGTTGTTCCTTTTCACAGTTTCACTCTGATCTTGTCTCCTATTGTGCATACTTTCCATTTTGTTATCCATCATTCCGTCACGGATACTTTCCATTTTGCTACTGAGATACATATCCATCTCCAGTGTTTTTTTTTACTCTTTGAAGTGTTGTCAGATTGAGTGATATACTTCGGCCAATTGTGAATGTACTTTGGGAGTGGTTGTTTGTTTTTTGTATGCAGATGCATCTGCACTGACTGATATTGAGAAGCCTCTTGTCTTATTTACACATGTTCATGTGTTTGTGTCTTGATCGGTTCGTGTCTGCCCTAAATTTATTGGGATTAAAACATTCGTTTATCTGGCTATTCTTACCTTGTAAGTTGTAACCATGGATAAGAAACATCGGGTAAACAGGTGCTCTTGTGCGGAACCGGGTGTTTTTCAAAATCAACCGATTGGACTGTGTAGAATCGGTTTTTGGTTTTAGCCCCACCAAACTAGAAAACCGAAGCGGAAAAAATATTTCCCAGAAAGAGGATAGTCTATGAAAGTTGTAATAAAACCAAAAAAAAAAAACGTAAATATTGACGGCTCCTTTATCCTAGTGGCATCGCTTATATAACAAAAACTGTATCATGGTATTGTAATTGACTTGAAATATAACTTTGCAAACGTAAACACATTTTAACTTGAGTATCTTAGTTTGATGTTGGAGGATGAGGAGAGAGAAAGATAAAAGAGGTTATGGGCTCACCTGGATTGCCGGTTATCATTCAAGGGTAATGAGTATGAAAAATAGAAGAATAAGGGGGGAAATGATGGTTGGGACAAGTGGTAAATGGAAGAAAGTGGAGGAGAGAGAGTAATCATTCACCACCAATTGGGGTAGTACATTGAAGACCTCTTTATTGGAGTAATTATTCCTCCCATTTGGGATTAATCATTCCGCTGATCCCCTCCTCCTCCCTCTTTTCTTCCTCAACCACCACCACCTCCACCTCTTTTCCTCTTACAATTCTTTCAATTACCCTTGATTCCAGGCATGGCCTATGGGTGATTAGGTGCTGGAAGAAAATCAGTAGCTTTTAAATTTGAGTGCCTGTTTTCAGCGTTGCCTTGGGAGGTATTATGGAGGGGGAGAAGAAAGAGAGAGGAGGAAGGGGTGGGGGAGGGACATAATAAAAGAAGAAAAGAGATTAGGACTTTTGTGTTTAGGGTCTGCAACATATGCTCTAAGAATAAGAAATGGCGAGCTGGACTTATGTGCTGACGGCTCCTCCTTTCCGTTTGGTTTTTTGGTTAAAGAAACCGGGTACTAGTTACCCGCCTACCCGGTTAGTGCAAGTAGTTAGTCTAATTGGGATCTTGAACTGGGTTCTGTTCCGGTTTCAAAAAACCATTTCCGGTTTTAAGTGCGGGTACCCGATAGGCGATACCCATGCTCACCTTTTACTTGTAATTGCATTCTCTATGAAGTATAATACTTTTCAAAAAAATCATTGTCAAATCTAATAATTTTCGGTACTTACATGTATAATTAAAAAGTAACTTCTTTTTATTTTTTCCTCGACAAATTGTGCTTTGTCTAAACTAGAGTGAGTTTATGTATGCAGGTTTAACATTGTGTCTCACCTGGAATATCGTAGCAGTTACAACAGCTTGGGTGAAGGGTGAAGGTGATTTTACACTTTGATCTTTGGTCTTGAATAGTGATGCATTTGTATTTCTTTTGTCTACTATTGGGCTAATCGGCTAATTGGGTTGCTTGAAACGTTATCTGTTCTAGGTGCAACTATTTGGCTCCTTGCTGTTATCTACTTCATATCAAGTGTACCTCTTGCGTATGTGCTATGGTACCGCCCACTTTATCGGGCTTTCAGGTACTGGAAATTATTATGTGCAGTTGCCATTCTGGATCTTCCCCATTCAAACCAGTGGCACTGAAATTTGTACAACATTTTTGCAGGACTGAAAGTGCTATGAACTTCGGATGGTTTTTCATGTTCTACATGGTATGTGCTTCCAGACCTTGAATGCTGGGAATCATCATATGATGAAACTTTTCAGTGCTCTCAATTTTCATATATCTTCTAATGTTTTATTGTCTGCAGATTCACATTGTGTTCTGTGTCTTTTCTGCTGTTGCTCCTCCTATATTCTTCAAAGGCAAATCCCTCACGTAAGTTCTTTTTGTATTTTATCTTCATATTATATGCAGGTTTGAAGTAGCATGTTGTGATTACATCCTGACAAACACTTTTAAGTCCTTGCTAGGCTCCTTTCCTGGAGTATTGGGCTTTGTCCCACTTTAGCCATTGAGATTTCTGTCTTTCTATTTGTACTATATAATTCATAGTTACTTTTTCCTTTTTGTAGATGACTTTACACTTTAGACAAACACATTAGTACTTCAAAGTTATTGCGATGTCTTTCTCATTGCAAAGACAAAGTGGACTCTCCTTTATTTTCGATATATGAATACTCATAATCTTAAATTGGTGTTTGAGATATACTATGTATATGGGCCTAATCTTTATCTTCTTTCTCTTGTTGCCCAGTGGAATCCTTCCAGCTTTTGATCTTATCAGCAGACATGCAATCGTAGGGGTAAGTTACTGAATTTTAAGCCTCGTCTACGAACTTTGGTTGAGATAAATTAATCATACGGCCAGCCCGTAATATTAGAAGTTAAATCTCGTGCACAGTTTTCAACTCATGTCAAATGATTTTTTTTGCCTAGATCTTCTACTTCGTTGGATTTGGACTGTTCTGCCTCGAGTCACTCCTCAGCATATGGGTCATTCAGGTCTTTCTACATTCTACCATCATCTTCTCCTTAGTTAGCTTGAACTTACGCTTGATTGGGTCATGCAAATTGAGAACCTCTTTGATCTCCACCTCCCCACTCACCAGTGTTGATATTTTGTTTTGCAGCAAGTTTACATGTACTTCCGAGGAAGTGGCCAAGCAGCACAGATGAAGCGAGAAGCAGCAAGAGGCGCCATGAGAGCTGCATTTTGAAGTACGTCATAGTTTACCGAGGGTAGGACCTTTGTGTATGGTAGATGCACTCTGATATTTGCATACATGTTTCATATCACCGCTTGTTTTTGTGATTAATATTGGTGGCTTGTGAGTTGTGAGAGGGCTGTACACGGGGGTTAGGTACTTCATCAGTGATTTATACATTCTGTAGCTTATTTTCGTATTCTTGGTCTCTTTTCGTTTCTGTGTTAATAATATATATTCTTTTTTTACTGAGAGCTTGATGTGCCTTCAGCCTTTGCATGTTTTCTATATTCTAATTTCATTTGTTTACGATGCTGACCTTTTGAAGAGTGTCATAGTGGGCACGCTACGTTAGGGTTTAGCCTCTCAATTTCTTTTATGGTGACTCAAGCACTAGATACGAAGTGGAACGTAGGATAGAATGAAAATGAGATGCGTTGGCTTTGACCATTTGCGATGCTGACTTAAAGACTTGATCATGTGTTCATAGCTTTGATTTGATTGGCTACTGATTCCTCCTAGTTGAGTAGCGGGGTAACGGGGTTCCATTAATCTGAGGGGGGACCTAACTACCTGTACCTCCAAATTTGGGATGCCTTTGGTTTTTGGAATGAGACGTTCCTGGGAGCTTCTTACCTCTATTTTTGAAAAGAAATATTTGGATTGGTGGGGTTGAAAATCATTACTCTCACAAATTACGTTTACGACCTCATAAGTCATAAACAATTTACAACTAACAGCTGGTTTTTAGCAGACTAGGTTGTGAGTTGTGACCAAAGCAATTATCTTAGAGCACCTTAAGGCGTCATTTTTCTGACCCCGAGCACCCCATTGAATAGGGATTTATACTCGGTTGTTTAGTTAGTCGTGAGTCAAACAGTCAATCAATTTAACGACTATCTACACCTTTACATGATTTGGGAGTTGGTGTTGTGAGTTTAAGCTTATTACTTCGTACGTAGTTACTAAGGTTCAGATTGGCTCATTTCATCATTTGTTTTTGCCGTTAGCAGAGCCATTAAGTGTACAACTTTCTGCCAATTTTTTCTTCCACTTACGGACTGTTTCTTTGAATCTCGAGCGAGGGGGGTGGCATGGTGGTGGTTACACTTTCCTTGTCCGTGGCTTTGGCAACCAATTCAAGTTCAAATATCTCATTAATTGGAAAAACGACAGCAAAACCGCAAAGACTACGACTAGATTTGAGTTGATACAAAATAAAACGAAAATAAAAAACCATACTCCTTTTCAATTGTGTCTTTGGACTTTGAGCTATAGCTAATTGATGTTTGCATTAAAGAGTAACCCACATTGTTTCAGATAAAAGAGCTTTTCGATAGAGAAAGAAATCAAGATTTTCACCGAGTTTCGCCCCCAATCCAGTTTCTGATCATACTACTCCGAAACCGCAATCTTATGAGAAACTCATACTCCCAGTACAAACTATTGGAGCATCTTCTCCAACTTAAGCCACAGCTCTAAAGAAGCATAAAATGAGAAATTTTAGATAATCATCATGTGTCCTACATGCTACATCTATGGATGTACACGAAAAGGAAAAGAGCAGGACTGTAGGAGCAAAGACCTCATTTTATTCCCCATAAACATTACTACATATATCAGTGCATGCCATAAAAGCAAGATCAACCCAACTTTATAAAGCATAGTCAAAAGATATAGCAAAATGAGATAACCAAAGCATATAGAACAGGTACCAGAGCAAAATGCTCATCCGCTCATTAGTCATGGCAATCCCATTCTAAACCACCAGCAAACCACCACACATAACTTCATCATTGCTAGTAATAATATAGTAGCAATGTTCTCACTAGCTATATGTTACAAAACCTTCACTAGGTCACATATACATACGGTATATAGTACACCAAAGTATACTAGTATATGATCATGGATCACAACTTATACTATATGATCATAAGCTTATATAGATATTGTATAGTACGTAGGACATATATGTTAGGTTTCCTCTAACAATATGCAACGCATTTCTTCTTACAATCCATGGTGCATCCACCACCACCTCCACCTGCACCATACCCTTTGCCAGACTTACTGAAGGAAGAAAAACACTTTGCAGGGCATCTAATCTTCTTGCCAAAGCATGGACCCTTTTCCTGGCAAACGACCGTGGGCCTTACGACACCACCTTTCGAGTAGCCGCCTTTTGGGCCTCCAAACCCGAACCCATACCCGCCTCCTGTGATCCCTTGGCCCCACCCTGGTATCCCGAACCCTCCCGGTCCTGCTCCCCCGAAGCCTCCTGGTACTGCTCCTCCGAACCCTCCTGGTCCTGCTCCTCCGAAGCCTCCCGGTCCTGCTCCCCCGAAGCCTCCTGAGGGATCATCGTTACTCTTGGGTTGCCCTTTAGCCTTGGCAGCCTTCGGGTCCGGTTCCGGTCGAGTTGAGGTGGTGAAGGAGAGAAAGGTTGTGAGGAGGAGAAGTGTGAAAAAGAGGAGCTTGGTGTTGGTGTTCATGATCATGTTTTTGTAGTTGCTTGACTGTTTGGTAGTTTGGGTGCAAAATGCAAATTTCTTGTGTTAGGAAATATGTGTTGTGTACTTGTGTTAGGAGGGAATGAGGGGCAGTGTCATGTGAGGTATATTTATGGGGGGAAATAATAGCAAGCTACGAGCAAGAAAGTATGATGGGAGAAGGAATGGATGAGGGACAGTTGGGTGATTCTGTGCGGAGAGTGAACAAAGAGTAGGTTGGATGCCATAATGATCTAAGAGCACTAGTAACAAATTGGCAATTTGTGGTAATTTGGGCGTACAAGTTTTTAATATGATCCCGTCAAAGTAATTTACTGGTCCTCAGCGGTATGTAAAAACCTTTATTGGGAGACTCAAACACCATAGCTGGTGTGCGATTCGGATCAGTTTTGTATGTAGTCTGAGCGAAACTCTGATGAACCAAACGGGCAATTAAAAAAAAAGTAATTTACTTGTAATTTTAACTTTCGTGCAACCGTACATACGGAGTATCCTCCAACGCCCAACTAGAAATCTCAATCTCAATTCTTAAATCGAAAACCAATGTGTTTGGTATTCCAAAAAAAAAACTCCACGTTAGTATAATTCAACTTTTCTCTATCCTAATCTCAATTTATCATATACTGATCAAAAAAAATTATCATTACATTTTCTATCCAAAGGGTGTGAGAATATATATAGCTATTAATAGCAATCTGGTCACGACAGCTGCTTATACTATTTTAATGCAATTTATCTTTTAGTAAACGCACGAATTAATGAGATGCATTAAATAATTTGAGCTGCGAACATAAGAGACCAATTTTTAAAAAAAAAAAACATAGTGTTTCTATATCTACTGAATTAGTCCGAATATAACGATAAACTTGAATAGAATAGAATAAATCTTCCTAAAAAAAGAGTAGAATCAGGAAAGGATCAACAAGTCTTTAGTTTACATGGTATAAGTTTGTATCAGGTGATTAATAGTGATAAAGTTTTGACTAATATCATCATGTAGTCTCAACTACTGGTATACATAAGGTGAATAATTAGTATATGATGACTAATACTAGTCACATGGTACGATAACTAATATCTTTAAGTAGTTGGGTTGTAATACTTTGATAAAAAAGATACGGTGTACATAAGAATTGGAGAATTAAGACAGATTCTCAGTAGTTCACGTAGGTTGCTTGGGACGAATTGAACTCCCAAATGTTATTGGCCAAGTGCTTGTGGATGTAAAGTGATCGATCTCTTTAGTAAGGAACCTCTTCTCCCAGGACTTTTGTCAATCTTCAACAATTGTACTAGATCTTCTCAAGTAATTGGATCGAGATGCAAGTTCCCTCTTAGATGCTGAGGATTGAGAGATAAAAATAAACTGGAGGGAGTATTATTATTTAAACAATAGACTTGAAGAAAAAATAGAGTTGTTCGATCAAGCTAAGCGGTAGAGGGCATTCTTTCACTTCGATCTTAAGCTGGAGGGCTCGTTTTTGACCGCCTTTCAATGCCTCCTTTTATATTAAAAAAAAAAAGAGCAAACATTTGAGATCTTTATCAGCCGATCATCTAGAACCCTCTATGAACGGAAATAATCTCTTTTAACTCTACTAGCTACGTGACTCTAACATTGTTCTCTATGAGGAGATTGCATATGCATCATGTCTAATACGCACAATTCAAACACCAATAGAAATGGAAAAGGTACGAGTAATTAATTTGGCATCAACATGCACAAACTTGAGGTACTTTAGGTAATGTGTTGTGCATTTGAATGGGCAAGTACGTACTTCATCGTCATTCGTCTAAATTTCGACAGTGGGTCCTAGATCATTGTGGATACTGTACTGGATAGAGGTCCTATGAATTGATTAGGCACACTATCGAAGGTTGAAAAACGCAAATTAGAGGAAAGCAAAGACTTGGTGGTACACTTTTGGGAGCTTTGGTCAAAGTGGTGGTAACAAGTCGGTGTAATACATTAAAGGCTATCACAGTGTAAGAAAGTATTTTCCGTACATGTCATTTAGGCTTGTTTGTGGATCGCGGTTCACAGATTTATTCAATTTTTTTTTGCATGTCCGTTTAATGTATGAGTTGAAATTAAATAATTAAAATGAGTTGAATATTTTAATTAGTACTCCGTAATTCTTTTTAAAAAACAAAAAACAAAGGCGTACAAAACCTTTTGTGTTTTTTGAGACGTGGAGTCACAGTACGGAGTATTTGTCAGATAGAAAAATTTGTGTGCACCCGTCTCACACTAACTTATTGTGAGACGGGTTTGGTCAAATAACCCAAAAAAAAAAAAAAAAATCGTTTTTTTTGTAAAAAAAAAAAATTTTTTTTTTTTCAAGT
>ONZK01003652.1:20056-32935 GCA_900322385.1 Pharnaceum exiguum
GAGTGTGGCGCCTTTTTTTGTTGAAGGAGAGAGTAGCAGTTACGTATGGAGGAGAAACATAGAATTATTGTAGCACTTTATTCAGCAGCTGTGTACAATTGGTGTAGGTACTTATATTTTTGCCTGAGTGAAAGAGTGGGGCTATATATTTGGTACAGGAATGATACAAAATTTTACTGCCTGGGCATTTGAATACAATGAACTGAATGAAGTAGATTAGAAATTGGTCATTCAAGCAATCTGTGAGTAAGTAGTTACGGAGTATTTGGAATTGTGTTCTATCTGAGCAGAAGAGAAGCTTTTTATCAGTTGAGTTATCATGTATTTTGCTTGAAGCAGATTGGTGTCCTACAATACCTCTAAGTTGCTTGACCAGTAGTTTTGAGAACCTACTTTTCCTTTAGAAAAGGATGTGCTTATAGCCTACGTAGCACAGTAGGAACCTGACCTTAGCTAAGAGGTTAGTACTCCGTAGATCATTGTATTATTTGTATTTTAACGAGTAACTCTTGGAGTTTTGGACGTTCATGCGAATTAGTTGTAGGATCCGGGAAATCTCGCTGCTGTGTCTTGTGATTCTTTGTTTGGTTTAGATGTTATAGCTCTCAATTAAATGTCTCCGATCAAAGGTCTGATTTGAATCCTTTTTACCAATGCTAGGTTTAGGTTGCCTCCATCTGAACTTTACAGCAGGGGTGAGAGGTCCTTGTTATAGGTATTGGGAGTCTGAAATCTGATAATGGGGGATTAGGCATTCGGATATGGTGATACTTAGAGATAATAAACGGTAATAGAGGTATTAGAACTTCTGCCATGATAATGTGTTTTCTGCTTGGATATGTCTGTCAGGTGAAAACATAATCTCTGCTTGGATATGTCTGTTAGTTACTGAGATTGAAAAAGCTTAGCATCGAATATATTATCAGGTTATAGAGCTTATGTGACATTCCTTTTTCTGATGATGCTATGGTGAGAGCTACCTTGATTAGGATTAGGACTTTGTTTGATTGAGTCAGAGGTGTTTCTCCTGCTGTCGTGTCAAGTATAGAATTCAGAATCCATCATTGGACTCCATTTAAGGCCATGTGTTCCAAACTTTTGATGATTTAATTCTTTATTTTTCTTTGGTGATGATGGTTGTTTGAAGCTCTTACACTAAAGACATTGTGGAAGTTCTGTTCATTTAGCGGCTCAGTGCTTACTGCCTTAACACTATATTTCGCACTGCTTACATTCACAGCTCTGAATGAATTTCTGATGCAATGCATGTGGCATATGTTTCCAGGACTGACCAGCAAGCTAGAGGCATCTGCTGGAGTAGAAATCTTACAGGATCTCTGGCCACTAAAGAGGTTCAACTCTGACTTGTCGTATGTATGCACTTGGGCTTTATGAATGGGCAACATATCAGTTCAGAAACTTCCTTGTTGTAGCGAGTGTCTGTTATGAAGTTGAGCATGAAAGCTGATTTCCTCTTGTAAATAGTGTGCGTTTCAGTTTTGTTGTACAAAAAAGGGAATTAGGGGTTTGCTGGGGAAGCAGATGGAATCATGTATTCTTGTGATAAATATACAATGAGTAGTGTGATAGGAGTACATGATATAACCACTTCATTAGCAAGTTCAGTTGTGTTGTACTTGTGATGAGTACCACATAAGTACTGAAAATGTAGAAACGTACCTAACATAATATCTCTGAAACTATCTTTTCTGCTTTCAAGTTCCAAGTTACTTCTTTTTTCCGTCGCCTATATATATGTATCCCTCTATTCGACTATTCCGTTCCGGCTGAACGACTAAATCTATATACAGGACTTAATGCCACTTTTATCTTGTTTATGCCTTCCCAAGTTACCGGTATTGCAACTTCAATTTGCAACAATATTTTGGAGTTCCAAATTTGAATGTCTTTTCTATTGGTACTCTATATGAGCACGGCAAATTATATAATCATACCCCGTAATCGTATATACTCTCCACTCTCTTCTTTTCTTTTTATTGTTCCACTTTGAGAATGACACAAGTTCTAAGGAAAGAAAAAAGGGGAGAGAAAAAAAAGAGAATTTGATGGAAAAGTGTGGGAGAATGTGAGTGAAGGGTATATGAATAGAGGAAAAGGGCATGCCAATGTTGGATGAGTACCATGTTTAATGGACGGATCATCGGGTTTGTGACCGGGACCGCAGCTGGATGGGGTAACGTTGAGGGTGGTGCCACCCAACTTCTCATGCCAATGCTCTTTGAGATCATTCAACGTGCCGGAGCGACACCCTTCACGGCTTGGAGAATCGCCTTCTGCATTCCCGGTATGCTTCACATTATAATGGGAATTTTGGTGCTTGTCTTGGGTCAAGACTTGCCTGATGGCAACCTTGGCTATTCCTACTGGAATGCTGCGTATATTCCAGGACTCACTGGCAAGCCCATCTACTGCTGTCAAACTCTTTAAGGATCTTTTGCTTTTCAACTATGACGTGACGTATATCTGCACTTGGGCTTTATGAATGGTAACATATCAATACAGCAGCTAATGATCGTTGTTGTGAGTCTGTACCAAAGTTGAACATGAAAGCCACTTTCTTTTTGTAAATAGTGTGGGTTTTAGCCTTTTAGGATACCTTGTATAGAAAAGTGGATTACGGGTTTGCGGGGGAACAGATATCATGTATTCATGCGATACATGTACAATTGACTGGTGTGATACATACATGATATCACCAGCACTTTTATTGTGTTGTGCTGATCAGCCAGCAAGTTTTTGGTATACCGGATGTAATAGTACACCTTATGGATTTATGACTAATTACAAAGGGATTGACTAGTGGCACAAAAAATGTGACTAATGATATTTGTTGTAATACTAGTTATAAATCCACAAGATATGCCCGTACACCCGGTGTACCTAAGAATTGGAGTGTGCTGATTGCCGTATAATGTTGTGTAGGAAATTTACCTGACAATAAATAACGGAAACTTCTCTTGATAAATGACAGTACTTTGAAAGCTTATACATTCTGAATCAATTTTTTGACATCAAACCCATTGCAAGTCTGTCTGCCTGACTGGCTTTGTCCAACTCTTGGCATCTTGATCTGGTGAACCAGAAATTAAACACAAGTGGAGTGCAAGGGTCGTCTAATTGTCGAGTTGAGTTATCTTGACATTTTAAGGCCTACATGGCTACACAAACCCTAACTTCAACTGAGAACAGGATAAATAAAATAAAACTGCCTAAGCATTCCTAACAAAACTCTACACAGGTAGGTCACTGTGTATGCTGTTTGTAGCATATGGTTCTTTTGGCAAGGTCCGACCCCTTGAAACACTTACAAAGTTGGCAAGCATGCACTCCCATCTGCCTGGCTTTCCTGTAGCCTTGCCTCCATTAATCAAACTGGCAAATCTCTTTTTACTGTTAGCCCAACAGCACTTGACCCACGAACAAACTATTCACCCACCAAAACCTATGAATAAATCAACATATTTTCACTAACCCAATGCTTCAGAACTTTCTTACATTACCCTGGCTATACGCCGATGATGCCCTGAGGCTTCGAACTCCTCCATCTGGGTTTGACCCAAACAGCAGATTGCTCCAGTTTACGGGCCTTTCTGGTGGTGGTCTTGAAGGAACTTGGTCACTGTCTTCCCCACCAGAAGCCTCATACCCATCACTAGTCGACCTTGACAAGTCCACCCCTGGCAAAGAAGCTCCACCAGTGACTGACAAGCCGGTCAGCCGTCGAGAATCTTCAGCTCCAGAAGACGAAAGTCGGAACGGGTGGACGTCAGGTGAGTCCAAGCTGCTCTCAGGAGATGAGCTCACCATATTAGCAGAGGCTGACAATCCTGACATTGCTAGGCTAGTCCGGAATGCACTCCTTGCTTCTAGCTGAAGAGGGGCCAAGCTGCTTGATGCTTTAGCTGGAACGTTACCTAGGGGCATATCTGTTGGTAGTCTGACCCTCTTAGTAGTTCGTCTCCTATTGTCAAGCCTTGAGCTGACGATTCGTCTACCACTGCTTCCGTAGCTGTTGTCTCTTTCCAGGTTAAATGGCCCTTGGTGCCTTACCACTGGTTGCAAAATTTTGGACTTTTTCCTTGCCTCGGCAGCAGCCTTTGTGACCTCTTCAGCGTTTAGACGTGCTAGCGTCCAAGGGCTGATCTTTACAGCAGGGTTCTTTCTCTTGACTGGTTCCTCCACAGCTGACTTCTTACCATAGGAACTAACTGACCCAGTATCCGGGGGAACTACATCATACTGCTAGGGCAAAAAAGGTCACATTAACATACATAAAATACAGGTATTATCTGACGGTTCTCTTGCCACAAGAGGCAGAACAAGAACTTTACCTGATCCTCAACAAACAAACGCGGAGGTGTGCACCATGCTCCTCGTCGGAAGGTGTTGAAAGAACTAGCACTGCTTAACCCAGTTAGAGAGCTCACTTGAGACATTTGGGGACTCTGACCACCTCCAGCTTCCTGTTGTTCCTGCTCTCTCAGGGCAACGATGTAGTCATACGTGCTGATGCCCTGAAATAACACCATGGACATGCATAAGATTATGTCTGGGTATGGTGCATCAATCGAAGCAAGCTCATTGTTATCTGTCTGTTTTCAAACTAACCTTCTTTATGAGTAGAATGTGGAAGAAGAAAAGCTGAACCAGAGGTAGAGTTGCAATCATTGCCAAAATGGTGCACACAGCCTGCACAGATGCCCAAGGACATCAACATGGGTCATTCCGTCATTGTTCTTATAAACCTCTTGTAGTATTAACTAAGCATACTACATATATATAGCAATAATAACCGAAGCATAATGAAAGAGAAACAAGACATTGAAAGACACCAAGGCACACTTACCACTACAATGATGAAAGGTACCAAGGAGAAACTGCTCCCAAGCTTTGCAACAATCTCTGTGCTATATCTCTTGCGATCAAGAAAAGTAAAAATCAAGACAAGGATTCCGGTAGACCATTGAAGAATAAGCTGCAATCACAAAGCCCAAATGGCAAAAGACAAGATCAGAGCAGTCAACAATTTTCTATAATAGTGTGACAAATTTTTATTTTTATTTTTTTTTTTTGGGGGGGGGGTTGCAATCGGCGAAGTGAAATGAAACTTTAAATGCTGCTTTTCCAACAGGTTCTGATAGATTTAGTCACCTATGGTTCTAAAAAAATTAAAATTCCTCAGTATTTGGCTGTGGGCTGTGGCATTTCCCAGATGTATGGGGTGAAACTTGAAAGAAACCCGACCCCTGTGCTTCTACAACAAGTTTATAGTCAATTTCACTAAGCTTCGTATTTCAGTTTCACAGCTGAAGCAATCGCTTATCGTCCCATATGCAGTGATTGTCTGATACCTCGGTTGTGTTTGTGAGAAATGGGTACAATTTTATAAATGAAGCCCATAAAATTTGGTTCTTAAAAAAAGGGTATTTCGTAAGAGTAAACTAGATGGTATCAAAACGGCAAATCAACCTAGAAGGAAGTTTTAGGATCCAAGTTTTTTTTCCCTGTACGCATTTGATAAGAAATTTACTTACCAATAGAAGTGCAACAACCATGAGGGTGAAAAATTGTCGGTAGTTCCTTTTGCCTATACAATTGTTGAGCCACTGCATGCCAAATGTAAAAGCAGACAGGTGAAACAGGGTTGAGGCACATTCTGTTTCTAAAACATTGAGTTGTTCTAATTACCCGACAGTGATGATCAAAACGATCGACGCATTTATCACAAACTCTACAATGCTTGCTATACTTGAAAACCTGCAGCATGAACAATATTTCAACCACGTGAGGGATCATAAAAACTGAAGAACAGAAAAGCAATGAGCCAATTACCACCTGCGACTACAATGTGCGCCTTTGTTAGGATTTAATTACACCCTACGGTTGATAAAGAATCATTGTTATCTTAACTTGGTTTTCTTTCTCTTAGGCTTAATATATAAATGTAGCAAGATATGGTGAAGATTACAATGAAATACAATGTTGCGTGTGTACCTCAACTTCGCATAAACTGCAAAAGAACATCCCATCCTCGCTTGTGTGTCGTTCAGACGATTCTTCTGATGGACTTGCGCAACTATTGCAGACGAAAGCACAGGGAAATAATAACACACCACAAACAGAAGACGAGCGTTTCACAGATTTAGCTGTTTTTTCATGTTCAACACTGAAATCTTCCGTGTTAACATCAATGCTGTTGACATCTCCATCCAGAGATTTGTCCCCCTTCTTAAATTCCGAATTTTGCTTTGACATAATGGACTCTCCACCTTGTTTATAGTCTTTGGCTCTGTTATGTGCTCCTTTATGACAAGTTTTAAGATATTTCTTGGACTTGAAAACTCCAGGGTCTGCTGGGTCAGCAGCTGCACACCAAATATACAGCCCCAAGACACTGATGATCTGAAGAAGAGGTAGCATATTTAGTACATATCAAATATGACAGTTTTCCAGAGTGACAAAAGGAAGAAACAGGAGCATGACTAGACACATCGTGGAGCATATAAATTTCCAAAATCCAGGACCCCCTAATGTCGAAATTGAATAAGACTAATAAATCAGACAAGAGAACTACAAACTACACATTACATGCCCTAAAAAACGGTATCCAACGATTGCATCTCATACGGAATAATAAACGCATTCATCTATTGGACATCTAGTTGCTACTATAAACTGCCAACATTGCGGCAAAGACGTCATGACAAGCCATCTAATTACATGATGCAAAAAGACAGGGCCAGTGATAAGTGTCACTGCATTTTATCCACCCTTTTGGTTGTTCTCAAAGGTTGGTTCTGAACTAAGCTAAAAGAATGTCTCATGATTCAACGAAGACCATATTTACACCAATGTAGCCTGGTTTGACACCTTCATCATCACTTGACCATTCTCCCACCCATTTCATCTTATTCTTTTTTAATCCAATGTCAAACACCAACAAAAAAAATTAAAACAAATGATCTTATCTTCAGTATAAGCCGGAAATTAGCAAGCAGATCTTCCATCACAATGTACATGTTTTATGAGACAACAATCCATGAAAAAACACTGACAAATGAAAAGCAATTATCTCAAACAACCCACCAAACCACCCAACCAAAAACCAAAAAAAAAAACTCAACAGAAAATATTACAGGAAATTTGAGCAAACTAGAAACAACTAAGCCACCATTTACAATATTCAGCACAAACATTTTCCTTTTCCAGCTACATTGCTCAAGAATCTACTGCATTCACACAAAAAAAAAATGCTTAAATCACAAATCAGTCAAAAAAGATGAAAATCAAACAGCATATTTAGACTAACATCAAAGGGAATATTTTCAAAAGCTCTTGACTAAAAGACAAACACCTAAAACACCCTTATCAAGAAACAAAAAAAAAAAGAAAAAAGAGTGATGTCTGCTCTCAACAATAGTGGGTGGAGAAAGTAAGGAAAGGGAACATTTCAAAACCAAACCCAGAAAGGAAAGTGACTCATTTTGGAGGGACACAAAGAAAACCAAGATGCAAATAAATGCATATAAACCCAGATCTCAACTTTTGAGAACCTTACATTTACAAGGTCCAAAATTCACACATTATATTATCATAAAGATTAAATCTTTCATCACATAACATCACATTTTATCATAAACATTAAATCTTTCATCTCAAAACATGACATTATACCAAAAAGATCAAATCTTTCAGCACATTACATAACAATGTGACCATATTTAATGATTTTTTTATACTTACTAAAGGAGTGTAAACTCCCATGATGATGTATTGGTAAAGCTTCTTCCCAACAAAGGGTGCAAAGAAGACATAAAATGCAAATCCCAGTGCTATAAACACTGATACTGCCACCACCTGCAAGTAAAAAAACACACAAAAACAAAAGTCAAAAAAGGTAAAATTTAGCTCACCACATTCTCAACAAAATTCAACAAAAGGGTAAATAAATTCACCTGAAGTGGGTGGTAAGGCAGCTGCCAACCATGCTTTCTCATTTCCTTTTTCTCACTAAAATGCAAGCAAAACCCAGATGGCAAAAAAAGTGTAAAGACAGTAAATTTAAGCAAAAAAGACAGTAAAAAATGAGTTCTTTTTATCTTTTATCTTTTTTTAGAAGGGTGTTATAATGTTATCTGCTCACACTTTCCCTAATTTGCAGGGAAAGGTAATGAGGTTGTAATAGTAAGAATTCAGACAGAAGAAGGTGAAAGAAGAAAAACACCCACATTTTAGTTTTTGAATATTTTTTTTCTTTTTTGGGTTCTGGGTATTTTTGGTGTTGAAAAATGAAGGAAAAGAATGAATCTTTTGTCTGGTTCACTCAATCACAATCTAGGAGAGAGAGTGGAGTAGAATGGGATAGAGACCTCTTTATTGGGTTTTGTTTTTCTTTTTTTAAAACTTTTTAAAAAGTCTTGGGTTTGGTTTTGTTTTGTGGGCTTTTTTTGTTTCTTTCTTGTGTCTTGTGAGCTTTTTGGGTACTGTTTGTTGTTTGGCTTGGAGATCTGTAGCTCTAGCTTGCAGGAGAGAGAGTGGAGTAGAGACTAGAGAGTAAAGAATAGAGAGTTGGTGTTTGTGTAGTGTGAGTATGTGTGGTGGTTGTTTTTGATGGAAAGTAATGATAGTCACCAGACAGACTGTAGGAAACAAGAGAAAATGAAAGGGGGAGCAAAAATTGCAAAAGGCCCCCTTTCACTTTTTGGCTGCTGGTGTGTAACAATGTTGCTACTTGCTAGCTACGAGTAGATAGCTTCATATACACTGCTGTATAAAAAGTTAAAAACTACTCGAGGAGTCTAGGTTGGATTACGGTATGCAATTTGAGTCGGGTCCGGATGTAAGGAGCGAAAATATGATTCACCGGAGAGTGTTAGAGTGACCTACCGGGTTATAAACCTGGTAGTAACAGTCTCCCTTATCTCTCTAAAATTAACGAAGAGTTTATAGTAATTTTAGAGAGAGGTAGTCACATAAATTTAGTTGGTCGTTGAGTTGGAGTTCACTCAATCTTTTTCGTGGTTCACCAGACGTGCAATAAAAAAACTAGGTTGGACTAAATGAATGAATGTATAATAAGTGCATTTACTAGTGTAAATGTGTAATGTAATGGTAATAATATTTGCTGGTGAGTGTGGTTTCTGCAGGTGTTACCTTTTTTGACGAAGCCAAATCATGTGTTGTCACGAGTCATGGTTTGCTACTTTGCTGAGTAGAAAGCTACACATTTTTTGGTTTTAGATTTTATTACTATGAATTGTCCATGTCATGATTTTGAAGGTTGTACGAGTATGCTTTTTGAGACCATAGAAGGTTGTATTCTTGTGTGCTTTGAGTGGCAAAGACTCTTCCAATAATACTTTCTTCAAAACTTCAATTTTGTGGGGTTTTTAATTTGTACTCGTATATCCTACTTATTTTCAAACCATGTTAAATTTTGTATTATTCTTTTGCACGGATCTACACTGTTTGGAATTGAATTTATTTTCTTTTAAAACAAAATTAGATGGGAAATGAATGGAAAGATTTGAAATGACCTTGAAAGACTCCTCGGAGATAATTGAGCTACACAATTCAAAATTCAAGTATTAAGGTCTTCGAGTATGTTTTGTTATTGTACAAGAGACCTGAATTGTATTGAATCCAATAATAATGCATTGAACTACCAAAAAAAATGAATATATTCTTAACACTAATAATGAACAAAAGTCAACTTGAAAGAACTACACAACACTGAGAAAACTACAGTAAACTAAAAAATATTCAAGTGTAACATAGTATATGAAAAAAGACATGACCTTTAATCATTGATATGCAATACTCTATATTTTTCATTTTCAAAGGAGTTGAACTGTTTCAAACTATATATAAAGGCGAAAATAATTGAAATGAACTCATAGAATCATCATCATTGAAATTGAAAGTATTGCTAACAATAAAGAAAAAAGGAATTATGTCCATTTGCGCTTTAAAGGAGATGTGCAAATTAAATTTAAATTGTTTCGTTTCTCTCAACGTACTAGGAGTCATTTTTGGAAAATCTTTTGCCACTATAATTGTGCAAGTGACTTGAATTAAAGAATCTATGTAAGTTGCACTTACACCGTGTTTTCCACGATTTATATCCACGCAGAACTTGACTCTATTCATAGAAATCACATTTCAAGTCATTTGGAACTTCATGTGAATTAAGCTCCTATGAACCAAACAAAATAATCACTTACAATTGATAACTAATTTATTTAAATTTACTATGTTGCTAAGTAAGTGACTTAGCCTTATTTGGGAAATTAGTAGAAAGTTAGCAAAAAAATAGCAATTATAGCAGATTAATGTGATAAAACATAATTAACAAATACCAGATGATGTGAGAAAAGAAAAGGACAAATTAGAAAATCAAATATTTAATAGCAGATTGATATGAGAGACAATTGTAAGAAAGAAAAATATACTAAAAAAGAACATATATCAAACTATGCCAAACAGAGTCTCACAGCCTATTTAGAACTTTCAAGAAAATTACATCCTATGTTTTCTACTCAATCAAACAACTCATAATTTTCACATTTCCTTGGAAGTTCTATTTCCTATGATTTGAGAATGCTAGCCAAATGACCAAGTTTCCTAAATGAACATGTGTTGGATTATTGTTTGAGTAATGGCCACAAGTCTCATTGTTTCTAGCCTTTGTTCATATATTGTGTTGTTTATTTGTCCCACATTGATGGGGAGAGAAGGGACTATAGTCTACCTATAAGGAATGGGGTTCTTGGTGTCTTGGTTAAACTTTTGGACCTTGACTGATTTGTATATTAGCCGTTATTGGACTTGCAATTTCAGATTCTGTAACTGTTAGAAATCAATAGTTTGATTTCTCTCATTATGTCCATTTATTATGTCAGTTACAAATCCTATGTCCAGGTTCATTATGAGGCTGCCCTCATCTAGCAGTATAAAAGTACCCATGCCCCATTCCGTTTTTACACACAAAAAGATGTTCATCCTTCTCTCTCAAAACACATAAACCGAGCCCTTTTGCTGAGTTGAGTTCTGAGTCCTCCAACACTGTACTCTCGAGTGCCCGCGAATACAGTGCTCGTGTGATCTTTCGGAAGCGATCCATCGTTAAGGATTGGTCACCGCGGTCAGGTGGGAAATCGCTTTTAAGGCAATGGCCTCCATACCACGACACGAGAAAGCCAGTCTGAAACTATATACGCCTTTGACGGACACCTACGTTCTTACAACATGTAATCCATACAGAGCTCGTTTGCTAGATGTGATAAGTATGATTGTAATTACAAAATGGAAATTGGATTAGTTAATGGGGTAGAGATTAAAGAAGGTATAAGGTTATCCCTTATTTGTTATATGAGATTGGATAAGGATACAAGTACTAATTTGTCATAACGTTGAAAAAAACTAATCACTCCCATAATACATGCTCCCTTGGGATAGGAATGCAAGGATTAAGAGCAAAATAATCCCCATCCCCTCTTAATCCTCATCCTTGTAACCAAATAAGGGACTAGCTAGAAAAATTGAGCCCTAATCCTAATCCCCTCTCCCTTATTCCTCCTACCAAATGAGCTAACAGTTGAACAAAAGGTTCATTCTCTCCTAAATAACGTTATAGATTTTGGCACCATTATTATGGCATAAGTACTTACTTAGCTTTGTTTCCAAAAAGGACATGCGAATAAACCATCTTAACATTACTAATTTCAACACTAACTATCATTTTTAATCTTGCTTAGTTTTGTAGACTCCCAGGACGAGGTCTTGGATGGTAGTGGTCTACATCTTTGCTCAGCTTCTATACTGGCCCGTACCGTGACATTTGCTACTAATTCCCAGGGCTGACTTGTGGTATACTGGCATTGCACATTGTTTAACGTATGGTGTCAAATATTATAGACCCCTGAATGACATTATTAGATTATATTACGAGCGAGTATATGTTACTTTTGTTGTCCACAAGCACTTGGAAGGAATTTGATAGGAAACTTTTTGTGCCCTTTTCTGACAGTTTTGAAGATTATAAATAGGATTTCTTACCTCGCCATAGTCAAACCATCTTTATGGAGTAGTTTATTCAGGGCAATTTACATCGTACACCCGAGTGTATCTAGCACCGTACACCTACCTTTATATTTAGGTTAGTAAATATTGGACTTTTATTTTTTGTTTATTTAAAAATTAGCCTACAGGGTGTACCTAACTCCGTACACCCGAGTGTACCATGTACAAATTCTTTATTCAGCTACTCCATAGCCCAATAATCTCATTAGACTATTGTTAAGATGTTCAGTTTGATTTTATCTCATCCATTTTTTATTTGTTCAACTCGATCATTCCAATCAATTCATCTTAAAATTACTCAAAGTTTTAAGTCACCCTAACAGTTTTCAACAGTGAGTTTGTAATCACTCTACTATACTTTTAAAGTTCGGATATTCTTCGTTACATGTGATTACTTGCAAATGTTTGAGGGGATGTACGAGGGTTGCTACAAGTTTAAAAAGACAATTAAATCTTAAACATTCATTACTTTCTAGAATAAATCTAAACCATTAAATAAAGTACTTACAATTTCAAGTAAATTTAGGTAAAATAGAGGATCAAAACTTATATTTTCGTTATAGCTGGAGGGAATAAAGTTAAGTAGAGATTAATATAGTTTCAATTGGTTGAGTTAATTGGATTTAGCTCATCATATATATGTAGGGTTCTAGATCTAACTCTATTAATCTAATTAATGGAATTGACAGCGGAAGCATTATTCATAATAATAATTATCTAGAACATAAACCAGGATCCAGTTAAAAGCCATGTAATAACATGTTAAGGGTGTTTAGA
>ONZK01003653.1:0-16595 GCA_900322385.1 Pharnaceum exiguum
AAAGGTTGAGGTATCTTAGATTGGTAAGGGAGCCAAGAAATGCAGGAATAGGCTGCGGTCCAAAATAATTGCTGCTAAGGTCCAGGTATTCTAAATGCTGCAAGTCAAGCAGTGAAGGGGGGAGCGATTTGCTTTCTAAGCAGGAAAAAACAGCATATACATATAAAGAATAAGGATCGGGATTATGAAGATCAAGCTTGGTAACATGACCTGTAATGTTGTCACAATGCACTCCACGCCACTGGCAGCAATCTTGCTGGTCTTCTTGGCGTCCCCAAGAGGTAAGGAGGCTACACTTATCAATATCAATGCCATCTTTGAATCTGAGTAGTGCTTCTCTTTCTCTGTCTGTACACTGCGGGCTGCCACCTTCTTTACCTTCTGCGGAAAATATTTCATCTCTGTGTAGTACGTAAAACAACAGTAGCATTATTTGCAGTGATCTTTTAGTTCTAAAGTACATTTTTGTGCAGCAGTGACATAAGGTGAAGGGGTCTCTTTAGTGCAGGAGTTTAGGAAAAATGTTTCTGCCGTACATTGATTCTGAGGGGAAGCATAAGATAAAGTTTTTTTTTTTTAATAGACGAACGACAATAATGATGAAAAATGCAGAAAATATTCTCGATAGATCTAGCCAAAACAATGAAGAAAAAACATCAATTATGGAGATAATCATGTAGTAAACTAAACAAAAGGTGCATGGCCACAACAATTAAAAATATGAAGTATGTACTTGACTAAAGACTCTGCACTGCAAATAAAGCTGCTGTATGAAACACCAAGAAAGGGTCTCATACTCTCACACTTTTGGCTGTTGGGCTACATCATCTAGAAGTCTAGATATGATTAAGTTGGAGTAGTTTTTTGTTTAATTTTAAACATTGGAGTTAGGCCATGTTCAAACCCTGTCTTTTTGCATTTCCTTCTATTTCTCTTTAAATGGATAGGATATTAGGATGAAAGCAATCGGATTATGAAGAATGATCGTAAATGTAGAATTAACAAACAAAAAGGAAATGGAGATGATCCCTACTCTTTGTATACGGTAGACCTGCCATTAGTGATTTATCCTATTTTTGTCAAATTTGCTTCTTTACTTTTTTTTTATGGGTTTAAAGGGGGGCATCAGCCCTCTTTTATCAAGAGATTTTGCTTCTTTACTTTAGTATGGTACGGAGTATTTGCCATTGTCCTAAAACAAATGGGCTCAAATCGAATGACCGAAGAGCAAGTAGAAAAGAAAAAAGTCTTGTGTTTTGCAATTTTAGAAGCTTATTTTCAATCCAGTTCAGTTATTAAAGTTAAGTCACTTCATTTCAACTTGTTTCTTTGATCGTAAAAGTTAAAGTTGTGATAGCATATTCGTTCGTAATTCTTTAATATATAATAGAAAGGGTCTCACTATGTAGTTTCATAAAAGCCCAATATAGTGTTTTAATAAATACTTGTGTGCCAAAATAATCAACCAGAAAGTTCAGTTTAGTTATTAGAGGTGAAGTAGAGTATAAACTCAGTTCAGTTTAGTCCTTAGAAGGTGAAAGAACCATCTGAAAGCCCACATCTTCAGCCGTGAAAATGAATATCATTCCTAACCTAAGTGTCCAAGACTACCTTTTTTATATTCAAATTTCTCATTATGGTACTGCAACGTGAAGCTCCCCCTCTTCCCTGTCCCCTCTGTTCTCAGCTCTAATTTCTGTTTTCAACACTCAGTGAAAATTCACATCGAATATTCTTTCATGGTGGGAGCTGTTGGATTGGCAGTTTGGCACTATTTTCCTGGACATTACTCTTTTCCAGAGGTACTTTCACACTTCCCTTTATCTAATTTTATAATTCTATGTTGTCAGTGTGTATCTGGCCATCTGGCTTTGTTTATGTTATCTCATTTCTATTTCCTATCAGTTCAACTTTTGTCCTTAAATTAAAATGTCATTAGTCCCATATAGTTTACTTATTGTCTGTGGATGCTTTAGGCTTTGTGAGCCTAATAGTACCCCTTGATCACTTTAACATTGTCTTGATAGTATGACTTAGATCATTATCATCTTGTGCTGTGCTAGTAATGATTTGCTGACATAGTAGCTGTTCTTTAGGATTAAATTGCTCAGTGTTCCAACTTGAACTTGAAGGGATTTTATTTCGAAAATATGACAAAATAGATAAATACCAGAAAATTTGTTATGATATCTTCTACTTTAACACTAACAAACTTCGCAAATTACAATTGAGTAAGAGGGTAAAGTAATACATTATCAATATTTGGCGTTGGCGTTAGGTCACGCCTGTCGCCTGGTATCCCTTGAATGACTGGGAGGGAGATTAATTCAGGTGGAATTGATCAAGGGAGCAATGATTACGGTAGGACAAGTTCATGGAGTAATGAATTGGGGTGCCTCGTTTGTTTTTGTTTCTTTGGATGGAAGAGAGAGAAAGGGAATAGGGTTAACGTATGATAAAGAAGCAAGAGTTCATTAGCTTCGCAGTGATGGGATGATGTTTTTTTCTTTTGGTTCTGGGTTTCTGTAAGGATGAAGATGACAATACAAAGAAAAAGGATATATTGCCGACCCAGGAAATGAGAGAACGAAGGGGTACAATAAAGGGGCTGTAAGTCTGTAACAGTCACTGAGGGGGTGGGGAGGAGTAATGTTTACCCCTCAAATGGAGTAATATTTCCAGCCTTATTGATTACTCCCTTTCCAAACTTGAAGAAGAGGGTGTGATAATTACTGCAGTAATCATTCAACCCTATTACTGCCATTACACGCAGCCGACGCAGGCCCTTAGTGTTAGTAGTTAAGGTTACTGTCAGATAGGTCCTCCAAATGAGCAGCAAGGTCAACCATCTGCACAAATTAGCACATGAAGTTTAGCTGATTGGTGAGTAAATAGGCCAGAACGTATGACTGTTTAGTTTAACGACACACTATGTACGAGTGTACAACCATGGTTTCTTGTAATCTTAGGGTTTAGCACTAGTATCTTATAGTACATGAATGAGGAATTACAGAGATGAGAACCTTACAAGTGGTTCAAGTTTTCCTCCTAGCTCTTGCAATGATGATGAGGATGATGGTGTAAATGTCATCTAAGAATAGGAAGTATGCACGTCTCCACGATCTGTAAAGCACCAAAGTGCTACAAACTCCACAGAATCCTATAACCAAACCCAGAACCACACTGATGTACAGCCCCTGTAATTCATCATCATTGTCTGCTCTATCTCCGTTTAGTTCTGTGTTGGGTGCTAATTCATTTGGACACTTGGGGAGAGGCTCTCCACAAAGTTTAGGGTTCCCTATATATGTTGAGGGATCAAAGCCTCGTAGCAGAGTGCCCTGGGGGATTTCACCGGACAAGTCGTTGAATGACAAGTTCATAATACCCAGTGAATTCAAATTGGATAGGCTTGTTGGGATTTGACCCGAAAGGTGGTTTCTAGAAAGATCAAGATACTCTAGTGATGTCAACTGTCCGATCTTGGGTGTTATGCTTCCTGTCAAATTGTTCTTGGACAAGTCCAGTGAGAACAATCCCTTGAGACTTGAAATGCCTTCTGGAATCTCACCCTGCAACTCATTATCTGACATATCAAAGTACTTGACTTGCACCAGTGAAGACATAAAGCTGTGTTCTTTTCTTTTCCACATGATCCTTGAAGCGTAGTTATACCCTGAAAATCTTCTAGCATAGGCTTGTATGATACCTTGCTGTAGAACAGAATCATCGGACATTGCTGTAAGATTATATAGGCATTTTGGGATGTTTCCGGATATGTGATTAGCTGCAATATCCAGGATCTGGAGTTGAGACAACTGGCACAAGGTTAAAGGTATCCCTCCAGTTAATTTATTGCTTCGTAGCCTGAGGAAACCTAAGCTTTTAAATTTGATCCCCAAGGTTGGCGACAGATTCCCCGTAAATGAATTGTATGCAAGATCCACAATAATCAAAGATATACAGTTCTCCAAGGACTTGGGAATCTCCCCAGAAAAGCTATTGTTGCTCAAGTGCAGCACCTCAAGACCTGTCAATGTACCGATAGATGCTGGTATTTTCCCATGAAATTTATTGTTCTGTAAGTGAAGAAATGACAGCCCCGGAAAGTACATCCAACAATCAGGAAGCTCCCCTGAGAACAAGTTGTTCGACAGGTCCAGGCTACTCAAAATTAGTGTCGTGTTTGGGCAAAAGAAGGGACTCAAATTGGAAAATCTATTGTTGCTCAGGTTCAAGACTACAGTTTTTCTGAGAAATGAAGGTACGAGACCCTCCAAGTAGTTTGAACTGAAGTCCATGATTGGGGAGGTTCGAAATGAACTAACTGGTCCATCTGGAAGTATTCCATGCATCATGTTGTGAGACATATTCAAGTATGCTAAATCTGGTGAAAAGGAGTTCAAGAAAACAGAAGGAATACTGTCTGAAATTTGGCTATTAGATATATCAAGGTTTCTGAAACGTGTTTGAGTTTGAAGCCATTTCGGGAAATTAGGACCCAACTTACAATTACTCAATTCTATGTCGTCCAGCTGGAACGGTGGAAACCAATCAGAACTAATGTTGACTGTAAGCGCTGGATTGTTAGAGAGAGCCAAATACCTTAAGTTTGAGAGGTTGGACAAATGGAACCTGGAAAATGTGCCTTCCAATGAATTGCTAGAAAGAGCCAATCGCTCAATCATTGAAAGTTGTCCCAAATTTTGACTTATTGTGTCGTTTAATCGGTTATGAGGAAGAAGTAAATTTTTCAATGATGAGAATTTGTTGATGGAGTCAGGAACTGAACCCCAAATCAGGTTGTTGGTCAAATCCAAAGTCTCCAAAGATGTGTGGTCACATGATCCAAATAAGGTGTGGATGATATTGGAGAGCTGCTCAGTCATACTGCTGTTATCTAAGTGCAATTCCTCTAAGTTACATAGTTCACCCAGGGTGTTCGGGGAACTCCCACTCTCCTGCAAATTGTTGGAAGAGAGGAAGATATGTGCAAGATGCTTCAGGTTTGCTATGGTGTCTAGAACAGGACCTTCAAGGTGATTTGTAGCAAGATTGAGATATGTAAGGGAGTGCATGTTTCTTAAAGCTCTGGGGATCGGACCTTCTAGTGAATTAAAGGAGAGATCGAGATGTGAAAGGGACTGCATATACTTCCCAAAAGTACTGGGAATTCGGCCTTCAAGGGAATTATAGGAGAGGTCCAGATGTGAAAGAGAGAGCAAGTCCCCAAGATGACTGGGAATTATACCTGTGATAATGTTCTTGGAGAGGTCAAGATGTGAGACAGAGTGCAAGTTCCCTAATTGATCTGGAAGAGAGCCTGTAATGTTGTTTCCCGAGAGGTCAAGATATACAAGGTGAGTATTAACTCCAGTCAAGTTGAACAACCAGTGGAATATTGAAGCATCAATGTTATGGTTTCCAGCAAGACTTAGGACCCGCAGATTGGTTGAGTTATTTGTGTACACACTTATAGCTGGCGATGGGGGTATTGGAGATAGCAGGCAGTCATTCATGTGAAGGGCCTCTAACAGCGGGAGTTTGTTGACAATTTGCCACCAGTTTAAGGCTTCACTAAGGTCAATATTACTCAAATTGATGTCCTTCAACAATGTTAAATGGAAAACCCACTGCAGGTTCTTGACATGCTGACTTTGGCTTTCATCACTAAGATCAAGAGAAGATAGTTTTAGGAGATTTCCTAGTTGTTGCGGGATCTCCCCCTGGAAGTTGGCATAGGAAAGGTTAAGGTACTCTAAATTGGAAAACGATCCTATAAAGGTGGGAATGGGTTGGGCTTGAAAATCATTAAAACTGAGGTCGAGATATTCCAACTGTTCCAGCTCGTGGAGAGAAATACTGATCTTACCTTCCAAACAGCTTTTACTGAATCCATACTGATCAATTACTCCACCACCGAGATCAAGCTTGATGACATGGCCGGTGCTATTGCTGCAATGGACACCGTGCCACTGGCAACAGTCTGGTTGGTCTCCCCAGGACGTGAGCAGACCACAGTTATCGACTTCAATGCTATCTTTGAACTGCAGCAGAGCTTCTCTTTGTGTGGCAACACACTGGACTTCATGACTTCTGTCAACACCAATCCCAACTGCAGAATGTCTGCAGTAAGACAGCGCTAGCCCTAAAAACAGCATGACAAGCGGAAGCATGTGGATATATGCTATATGTTGTAGCAGAATGATTTTGTTTCAGTACGTCGGAGTCAAAATGCTTGCTGGTACAGTGATACACTGATTAATTCAGGTCTTTTGTACAGTATTCACACATGTATGTCAGCGTCCGTAGCTGTAATGTCGGCATTCAGACAAATAAAAAACTCTAGAAAAGAGAAAAGTTGGTGAGCAAATCGCGTGGCCGTTTTCCTTGGATTTTTATTTTTCCTTTTTTAACTCGTAGTTCTAGTTTAATCCAACGCGTCCAGCCCCGTTTCTGGCTGTACGCTCATGCCACGCCAAAAGTAAGTGAGAAAAAAATTGTGAAAGATGCTGGTGGACGCTATAGTTTATAGCTGTGCTCCCTTTGAGAGCCAACTTTCCCCCTTTTTCTATATATCCGTTTTTGTTTACTCCTGGAAACAAGTGATGGAATAATCATTATCCTTAGATAAGATAGACAAGACATATGTTTTACATAAAGACCTTATTTTTGCTACCTTTTGGTCAGTCGTATGATTGCCCAACCTTCACTTCCTGCAGTAGATTTTCTATTGCTGAACAAGATTTCTGAAACTCAATTGGATAACATAGATTTGTTTTAAAATTATATTTTTATTTCAGATTTTCCTTTGTCATTGGTCATTATATTTGTTAAAATTCTAAATATCATAAAATTATAATTTGTAAGAAGCACCGACTTACCGTGTTATGGAATGAACATCTATGAATATGAAAAAACCTTAAAAATAATTTGATTTATACAAACCTAAAACTTGGTGCGAATAAGATGAGAAGAACAAGCCTTCACTTGAAGAACTGAACTAGTACAAGTCTACAACCTATGAACCTTGAGTTCTTTACATGTGAATAAGATTATTGTTATGCAGAACAAAGTAGAGTGTCGCGCTGATGCACAATTCTGGAAAGAAGTCTTTATTTATACTAGAATTTCTATTATCTACTTTCTGATTCATGTAACTGCTCTTGGCAGTTCGACAGGTGCTTATTTTCCTGGACAATCCTTCAAGAGTGGATCACTGTAAACTTCTGGGTTCCCAGAATACTCTGGAACCTGTGAAGGTCTGCAGTTGAATTCTGAGTGGAATTTTCCCTGATAACCGCGAGGCTCTGTGGGATTACTCCGGATAGATGCCGTGTGACTAGTCTGAAAGCTCCGGAGATGTCAGTTGGCTTATTTGTGGTGTGATAGCTCCGCTAAAAAAAAATCTGGATAGGCTCAAGGAGATTAGACCAGACAGAATTGTTTTTTCTCAAGGTATTTCTCCTTCTAACATGTTTCTTGAAAAATATTTTGGTTTATGTGACCAATAGTATGCCCAAAGTTTTCCTCTTTCCTTGTCCACATTATGGTTGCAGCATTAGGTTATACTGTTATAGAACTATAATGAACATCAAATGCAATATCTGGCGAGAAATTAGTTCTCTTTCTCATTCTCATTGCTTCTAATTGGTATATGCATTTTGGAATGGTGCCTGATATGTGATGACCTGAAAGGTCCGATATTTGGTTATATGACAGTTGGCAGAGGCTATAAGGTATTGTCCCAGAGAATACATTGTTCTGCAGGCTAAAAGTTATTAAGTGTTTTCATAGGAAGGAGTTCTGGATTTCAGGTGGAGTTCTGAAAGGTCCGATATTTGGTTATATGACAGTTGGCAGAGGCTATAAGGTATTGTCCCAGAGAATACATTGTTCTGCAGGCTAAAAGTTATTAAGTGTTTTCATAGGAAGGAGTTTTGATTTCAAAAAAAAAAAAAAAGGAGTTCTGGATTTCAGGTGGAAAATTCCAGATCATGAATTATATCCTATATCTAGAATATTTAGAGAGGAGGAATTATGTAGGGCAACTAGAAAGTTTCCAGAGAAGCTGTTCTTGGGCAGGTCGCAGGTGCAATGACATGAGCTGCTTTAGGGACCCGAAGGGTACAGGTAAAATTTTCAGAGAAGTATTGTTCTCTAATTACAGAATTGATAATTTTTCAAGATGCATCCAACAATCTGGAAGCTCCTGTGAGAACATGTTATCAGAGAGGACAAGAATGAAAATGATCACATTGGTTCTTAGGCACAAGTGGGACTGCAAACCTGTTAGATTAAGGTACAATGAAGAGATGTTTCCGAGAAATGATGGTATTGCACCCTCTAAGTATTTTGGATTGAAATCAACATGTGGGAAACTGTCAAAGGTTATCGAATGATTAGCAAGTTTTCCAAGGATTCTATTGTGAGACATATCCAATGTTCTGATATTGGATGTCAATGATTTCCGAAAAGCACAAGGAATAATCTCTGAAGTTCCTGTGACAGAGATATTGAGCACCTGAATACTGTTTTGGCATTGAAGCCATCTTGGGAAAGGAGGTCTCAGTATACATATGCTTAATAGTAGAACGTTTAATTGAAAAACAGGAACCCATTCTGGACTCACATTCTATACGAACGCCCATGTTGCATGACAAGTTCAAATTATGTAGGCTGGAAAGATTTGAGAAATGGCTCTCAGAGACTGTACCGTATGGAAAATTGGAGCAGACATGCAGGGTTTCAAGATGTGAAAATTGTCCAATACCTTTGCTGATAGTACCACGCAGCTTGTTTTAAGAGAGCACTAATCTTCTTATTGAATAAAATCTGCGGATTATTTCATGTACTGAACCCCAAATCCTGATCAAACTACCTGTGTGCACATTTGGATAGTGTTTCAAGGATGATCCAGAGCTCTTCGGTATTGTCATTTGAGTAGTTGTTGCCCTCTACATTAAGTTTCTGAAATTACCTGGAAGGCGTCCTTTGAGCTTATTAGCGGACAAATCCAGCGATGTAATATGCTTTAGGTTTGATAATGTGTCTGGAATGGGACCTGCATTCTGAATTTGTGCAGATTGAGATGCAAAAGGTAATGTATATTTCCAAGGTCATTTGTAAAGGGAAGTAGGTTGGAAGAAAAATCCAGATGCAAAAGAGAAGACACGTTACCAATCTCCCCTGGTATCGAACCCTTAAGGTTAAAGTGAAGAATAGCCTTAAGTCAAACTCTCAGAGAGGTCAAGGTATTGGAGTCGAATAGCCATGGATAAAGTGAAGAATCCAGGTCATTTCCTGCTAGATGGAGAACACAAAGACATCTTGATGTATTAGCCTGGAGTACTGGAGTCTGGAGGGAAGCATACTCGTGGAGGAAGACACCAAGTCAGACCAACTTCTGTTAAGAAAGGGAGGTTGTAACTTGTAAATGATCAATTGGAGCCAATTAGAGGCCTCTCCAAGGTAAATTCCGCTCAGATAAAAATTCCTGATCTTAGTTAACTGGGAAAGCTGTTCTAGTTTCCCTGATTATGGGATAAAGGAACTATATTGTGAATCAAGATCAAGAGACCTCAAGTTGGACGCATTGCCCAGCTGGTGAGGGATCATTCCATTTAAGTCAATTATAGAAAGATTCGAGTTATTTTAGATGAATCATGGAACCAAGAAACTCCAGAATGGGTTGCCCTCTTAAATTATAGAAAGAATTGTTTGGGTGAGACTTTGAGAGCAGAGCAGAATGAAAGATAATGAACAGTTACCAGTGGTTAATTTTTCGTCTGTTGTTGCAGTAATTACCTTAAGTCAATAAAAAAATATTGATCAAATATTAAGTTATGTACTTAAGCATAGTTGCCGAACGGAAAGCATGAAATTCCTAGTCTTCTTCTGCTTCCATAAACAGCGGTGGATGCCGATTAGAGCTAAGAATTTGCAGATATTGACTTGGACAAAGTATTTCTTCTTCTGCTACATAGAATCTAGTCAATTTTACAAGTTTTCAGTGGTTCACAACACTAGAGTAAAGTTGTACTAAACAAAATCTCTCTCAATTTCCAGATACAGCATAATAGTCATCACTCATCAAGCAATGCCAAGCTCCAACCAGCAACATTGTACTCTGGCCGATCAAGTGGATTTCATACAGTGACTGATGAGAGTTAGTAGCCTCACTAACGAAAGTCTCATTGGTAAGTCTTCACGATTATCTACATGTTTACATTTTCTTGGCCGAGTTGGCAAATTTTTGTATGCATAGGCGCATAGCACATTAGCACTGCTTCTAATTGTAAGCTTTCCTCTGTTATTTTAATGCAACAAATATTCAGCTAACTTCAATTATGATGAGTGATAATATATTATCACTTGTAGATGAAATATGAGTTAAAGTCAAGTTGTAGATAAGATATACCTTAATGAAAACATATATTTGATATAATGAGGGTTGCTCTCCGGTGTTGATTCATAGATAACATAGATGTTGCATATGTTGCCAATCTTCTGAAACTGTTGTTGCTCTGATGCAGTATGTTCAGAAACTAGGGCAATTGGAAATGTGTAACCCTCTTGTTCATTTGGTATTGTAAAGCTTCATCTTGTTTGAACAAATTTCAGTTCTAGAGCTACTTTTGTATTTTCGTAGGAACTTCCAAGAACTTAAATAGATTCTGTAAGTAAGACTGTGTGCATTCGTATACCGAGCTCTAGCTTTAAACTTTTTCCATTATATGAAATCTTTTTTTGATCCATGTTCCTCAACAGCCTTATGTAGTGCCACTAAGAAGTATGACATAAACCACTTTAGACCATGAGATACAGAGAATTGTACCCAGTAATAAGCAGCCTGAAAATGTGTCTGTTTCTATAACTGAAGACCAAGCACAGCCAGATGGCTGCAATACCCTACAGATTCCAGGAATTTTGTGGCTGGACTTTTTAGAAAGTTGTTACTGCACAGAATAAATGGTTACAGAACGGTCACGATCAATTCTTGGGGTGTTGCCAAAAAAAAAACCCTGATAGTCTAGTGATGGAGTGGAAGAGCCTCTTTAATCTCGTAGCACATCTGACAATCTCAATATACAAGATTTGAGTACCCTTCCTGCTGGTCACCGTAGATAGTCATGTTATATGATTTATATGTTGAGATATGAAGGGTTTGCAACCACTCAAATGCGCTTGAACTCGAACTTTCTAGCATTAGAATTATTAAGATTGAGAGTACTCGTTCTGCCTGAAGTTGGGACATCTACTCTCATTGACTGTAAGTACCGCAGTGAAAGTTGATTTCATCATCTTTTCCTCCTGATATGTAGACCACTATCTGGATTCTACATTGTCTAAGCTTTTGGTTGGGATGGTTCTCGTTGCCCAGAATGCATGGCCTGCTGATCTTGCATCAAATAAGGGCTCTGCCAAAGTAGACACAAGTTTTGTCCTAGGCAGTGAGCTGTGCATCTGGTGAGGATATCCTAGCAAACTATTGTTGGAGCTAATTCTGTTTTACTGTTACTCTGAGAATTGTCACGGACTCATGGTGGTCTGCGCAAGTATGCCATTTGAAAAGAAAAAAAACAGGTGCAACCGGTGCATAAGTTGAATCAATCAGCAGTTTAGCACTCTGGTTAGGAAGATGTAATTGGCTCCTATACCAGTAAGGCAGTAACGTACATGCAAACTTGAAAATATTAGCAATTTCCAAGAACAGCTTAGTTTAAGCTTTGGAGGGACTTGGACATGTTTTTTTTATTATTATTTTAACTGTAGATGATATGCACTATATTCAAGTTCGATTAATGAAGCCTTCCCGGAATTATTAGAAACAAAAAACTACAATGTTATAGTAGCTCCTACAGGAGTACAGGGTGATAGGAAAAAATTTCTGACAAGTGCACACTGCCCAGATTGTTGCAAGTCTGCGTCGAGTTGAACCGTTGGATGGGGTTTTTCCTTTAACAAAAAATGGCGAAGACTTCGTTAATAGTTTTATAAGTAAGCTTGTTTTTTTTTTGTTGGATAAATAGCTTAAATGATCTTTATAGTAGTTTTTTTTTTACTCAGTAATTGTCAGTAATGCAGTGACATACAATATCTATAGAGTATAGTGCACGGTGCACCAAATGGCAAATTTTGTTTGCTACTTAGCTTATTGTTGCGTTGCCCTATTTGGCTATTTAGTGATCATACAAAATAATCAAGCTGTAATGGAGAAAGTTTATAGGGTCTCATTTCTTGACTTGACGCCTTTCTTTGTCGCGAGTATATCTCTTTCTATACAGCTTCTGTTTTTTCACACTCATTCCTGGTTACTCAACCCGTGACTCTTATTTGATTGCCTTAACTGTTACAAGTTCCAAGCTGATACGGGATTTTTTCTTATGTTGTTGTTTTTGCCTATCGACCATTTCAGTGACCATTGAATTAAGCGTTTTGCTTCTTCGAGTCTGTTTAACATCCACTAAATCCATCATCGTTATAGAGTATAGCAATCCAGGATCATGATCAGTCGCATTGTTTATGCTTCTTGCATATTCATGCATTTTTATGCGCGTTGTTTATGGCAAATACTAGTGAATAATGCCCATGTTTAACTGCGTTTGATTCAATTTAGTTTGGTTTAATGTAAGTCCAATGACCTAATTATTATTGTTGTAAATCAACTAAATCCACTTCACAATTCTGTTCAGGCCATCTCGGTGTTCATTTTAGTGATTTTTATGTGAAGTATTTAGTAGCAGCTAGGTTCAGTATTGTTATCCCATGCATCTATACTCAGCTGAGTCATCTTCTCTTTGAGAATCATTGATCTAGAACAACCAGGTACCGACGAAAGCTGTATTATTGACGGACAAAGCTAGTGACAATTTACCCCCACATGACATAGGAGTCATCAATTGTGTGAGAAATGACATTTGGCTAGCAGTGACTCTCATACTGCAGTACTGCACAGTACATATTAACCATATGAAGCCATGCCCTCTCACATTTCACAATCATAACCTAAGTTTCTCATGTATCTCAATTCAGTTTAATTACTAGCATGGAAGATCAACACAACCCTTCTACTCATTCTCCACAATCACCACAACCAAAAACTTACAAACTTACAGCAACTTCCATTTCTTACACAAAATCTACCACAAGCAATGATAATTCTTTCAGTTTCCTTACACCATCCTTCCTCTTTAAGCCATGCACCACCACTCCACCCACCCACATCCTCCAAGACATCTCTCTTACAGCTTACCCTTCCCAAATCCTAGCCATTGTTGGTCCGAGCGGGGCTGGAAAATCCACCCTCCTGGACATCCTTGCTGCTCGAACCACGCCTACCTCTGGCTCCCTCCTACTCAACTCCCACCCCATTGTCTCACTTTCAACTTATCGTAAGCTCTCAGCCTACGTCCCACAACATGATGCCTTTTTCGCCCTCCTTTCAGTCTCGGAAACCTTCGCCTTTACCGCCCGCCTTCTTCATCCTCACTCTTCTCCTAAGCATATCATAACCACTGTCTCCTCCCTCCTAGCCGAGCTACGTCTTGCACATTTGTCAAACACTCGTTGCGGAAAGGGGTTGTCTGGAGGAGAGAAAAGAAGGGTTTCCATAGGTCTAAGCCTATTGCATGATCCTGGTATCCTACTCTTAGACGAGCCTACGTCAGGGCTTGATAGTGGCTCGGCGTTCAATGTCATGTACACGTTGAAATCAATTGCTGAGTCTAGGAGTCGAACAATGATCGTGTCGATTCACCAGCCTAGTTTTAAGATTTTATCTATTATTGGTAGGATCTTATTGTTGTCCAAAGGAAAAGTTGTTCATCATGGGAGCTTAAGTTCATTAGAAGCACATTTGAACTCTAGTGGATTCACTGTGCCCCCTCAGCTTAATGCACTTGAGTACGCTATGGAAATATTGAACCAACTTCCTAGCTACAAACCATCCAATAACCAGTTACTGTCTCTTAACTCTAGCAATGATCCAGTGTCTAATGAGAAGAGAGAAAAAGTAAGGTATAGGAGCTCTAGGGTGCATGAGATAATTACACTTTCTAGTAGGTTCTGGAAGATTATCTTTAGGACAAAACAACTTCTCTTGACAACCACCTTGGAGGCTCTTATTGTAGGGCTTGTTTTAGGGACAATTTATATTAATATTGGGTACAACAAAGAAGGGATACAAAAAAGATTAGGTCTTTTTGCATTTACCCTTACATTTCTCCTCTCTTCAACAACAGAAACTCTCCCTATATTCATCAATGAGAGGCCAATTATATTGAGGGAAACCTCGAGTGGGGTATATAGATTATCATCTTACCTTATTGCGAACACCCTAGTTTTTCTACCATATTTACTTATCATTTCAATAATTTACTCTGTATCCCTATATTTCCTGGTTGGCCTATGTGCCACATGGCTGTCATTTGGTTACTTTGTGCTCGTAATTTGGATCATTGTCCTAATGGCAAACTCCTTCGTCCTTTTCCTCAGCTCAGTGGCCCCCACGTACATCGCGGGAACCTCCTTGGTAACCGTGCTCCTCGCCGGGTTCTTCCTCTTCTCAGGGTACTTCATAGGGCAAGAAAGTTTACCCAAGTATTGGTTGTTCATGCATTACTTGTCAATGTACAAATATGCCTTAGATGCATTGCTTATCAATGAGTATTCTTGCCTTGTGAACAAGTGTATGATTTGGTATGAAGAGAATAAGACTTGTATAGCGACTGGCCGAGATGTGTTAGAAAAAAGAGGGCTACATGAGGGGCAAAGGTGGACTAACGTTTATGTGTTGCTTGGGTTCTTCGTGCTCTATAGAATGCTGTGTTTGTTGGCCTTGATCAGAAGGATTTCAAGGTCTAAAAAGTGATCATAAGGTTGTCAAGTACTTTATGTTTGAATAAAAAGTTCCTTGAATGTTCCCTGGTTTACTTTTTTGATCACTACAGTACATTTCTCAATTCTTTATTTACCATTTATTTCATTTAAGCTCAATTTAGTTGATTCATATCTTAATTCAGTCAATAATCCTACTAGAATTAGTTTCATTGAATATAAAAAAATATCCAATTTCAATATAACCAGGGGAAAAAAATGGGAATTCCACGCGTATAGATGTGTCCAAGGACGACCCACAAGGTAAATTAATCTACATGTATATTAAGCAAATAGGACTGATAGTAACCTGGTGACGACAGAAAATACGATCCATGCAAAAGAAGATGACTCAAGTACTAAAAATCATTAAGGCATCACTACTAGGGTTGATAGAAAACATGAGAAGCAGCCGATAGTTTATAGAGTTCCTTCTATGGTTTGTTGGAACGTCTTCCATTTGGCTACTTCTCGTGACATCAATTCGATCTATTGTACTTGCGTAATGGTGAACTGGTGTCCAAGAAAATGATCGAAGTGTACATTATTAGCTAGCTAACGTGAGGAATTTTGTTTTGTGGTTACAAACGCATCTTAGATCATTGGCGATTTGCGAATAAGTGAAAGATATCACATTATCACGGGTCCATATCAAATACTCATATCCAAATCAAAATGACAAATGAGTCAGGAATTGAAATCATTCAAAGATGTAGTCCGTACTATATTTAGCCTATATGGCTATATATGTTGTTTTTAATCTTGTCCTCCATTCTAGAGGTTCATTCCTCTATAGACAAAAACCGGAAAAAAGAAAACGAAGGGACTCTGTGAAGTTTGTTCACGGGTTTGCAATTTTGCATGTATCCACCCGTGACTAAGCAGCTTACAACTTACAAACCTGCTACTCCGACAAGCAAATTAAGGCACTTTTACAAGAACAATTGTCACAAAATTACCAAATGTCTGTACTTCAGTTAAAAAGTTGCAGAGAATAATCACAACTTGGTATTTTAACTTCACATTTCCCGCTCTACTAATTTGTCACAAAATTACAGAAACTAAAGGTCCTCAGCCTAGCAAAGATACATCACTTTCACTAGGTTTGATAATGCTTATCGTACGTTCCTTAATTAGTTTTTGTATGTAGACTTTATTATTTCCTCTCGTAATTCAGGGACTGTTAATTATTACAGATGCAAGCAAATAGCGAAATAAACAATGATCGACGCAAAGAATTAAAGTGATTCACTAACGGCTGTTGGCTATCTATGTCCACCATTAAAAGGGAGACAAATTAATTAGGTTATATGAGCTGTGTGCTGAATACAAACTGTATAGGATATATATAGTACCCTAAGTAAAACCTAATAGGCCGGACCTATAACTTCGTGCCTTCGGACCTCCAGACACAGGGCGTTGCACCCATTTACCCCGGCTCACTGACGAGGCAGCGAGACCCCCGTGCCGAGTTGAGTTTTTGGACTAAAATTGGAATCTTGCATAGCTGGCTTATTTCTTTTTCTTAACAAACAAATATGTAGCACGAAATATATTGAACAGCAGATTGATCGTATTGATGTTTCTTCCGAAAAGAAAAAGAAAGATTGAGCAGAAGTTGATAACTTGATATACTGATGTAGAGCTCGATCCACTTCTATCACGACTAAGAAGAGAATATGATTGACTGATCGATATGATCACAGCTGATCAGCACT